>VMBQ01004529.1:0-31421 GCA_007657795.1 Dreissena rostriformis
TATTTCAGACTCACACACCATTTCACTGTCGCATTCATCTTCTTTCGCCGACCATTCTTTCGGCACTTCGGGTTCGCTAATTTCATCCACCTGTTTTGACTCACTCTCTTGACCTGACTTCCAAGTTTCTGGCGTTTCACTGCTGGCGTTTGAAGAAGACTGACTAAGTTGTGCTTGTTTAAACAGAATATCATTTTTTTTGTAAGTTAAAACAGATTTTTTGTCAATTTTTTTCTGATAGCTTTTGCTGTTGTGCGACATGGTGGAATACATACGGTTTGTGGTAGATGTCGTAAAGCAAAAGTTGTGATAATGAACTACGTACGGTTTGCGGTAAAGGAGTAAAGGCTAAAATAAAGTAAACACGCAGATGCGGCAGTTCAGGAAAATTATAGTAAATAAATTCGTAACGAAAGACGTATTTAAATGAGGTATTGATTAAAATTAAATTACACTTCCGAGAGGGGAATTTTTCAAATATTTGGGGGAAAAATATATACTCCAGAGATGGGGAAATGGGGCCCAATAACGCCGAATATTTCATCCAAAAAAAACACTGCTGTGGGTGCTTGGATTTAGTTTTTTTTACCTTTGACCTTCATTGACCTTTTCACCACTCAAAATGTGCAGGTGTATGAGATACACATGAAAACAAAAATGACATTTGACCTTGAAGGATGACCTTGACCTTTCACCACTTAAAATGTGCAGCTCCATGAGATACACATGCATGCCAAATATCAAGTTGCTATCTTCAATACTGCAAAAGTTAAGGCCTACGTCAAATTTTTGGGACTCCGCCGACGGCGGACGAGCTGGCTATGACAATACCTCGTTGTTTTTTTTGAAAACAGCCGAGCTAATAAAACTAGTTTCCCTGTGAAATTTGAATTAATTTAATTAAACTTCTAATAAAGTTTCCTGTACAATGTGATGTTATCAAACAATAGGCATGGTGGGGGTCCAAGGCCAGGGTGGGACCTTGGTGCGGCAGGGTGCTAGGCCCCTTCCTTAAGGCCTTACTGGTGCACTGCCAAAGTTACATCATTAATGCATTGACAGCTTTCAAGTCCTTTAAATCTGCTATAAGTACACCTACCTTGTAACACAGTGAGAACTATAAGAACCAATCCTATATTTCTCAATTCCATTTTGGCAGTTTTCTGGAACCACTGATTCCTTCACTTATGTCCTACCGCTGTTAATCTAACGGATATCAGACTAGATAATCCCTGCCAATATAACTTGCTTTACTGGATTATCCCGGAGACAATTCAAAATCCACTTTCACTAACTGTCCGGCATTTTAATCACCCATGGAGTGGAGATGGTCCTGTAAAATACAAAAATACAATTAAGTTTCAAATAGCCTTAATAGGAAACATTATTAAGCAAAAGTAGGCTTTTGTAAATTCTATATTAATCATTAACTTTAAAGCACATCATCTATCTAATCTTTATACCAGTTTCATCTGCACATCTAGGATTGCCTAGTGGTTGCAGCTTTGGTTTAAACATATTTATTCCAGAAAAGTTTACAAGATAAGTTACAAACTTCTTAATTTTTAGGATTTAACGTTAGCTTAGCTAGTAGGGTTCCTTTCCTAGGGCTTGGACCTTAACACACATGTGTAGAGTGCCAATGTCATACCTTTGTTAGTTTTTGATGGTTCTATCAACAGTGAATGGATTAGGATTAGGAAGATGCTAAGCTAATCTTAAGCTGGTTTATCTGTATATATCTTTAACTTGGAGCTTATGCGGTACATGTTCTAAGGATAAGATTTGAACATTCAGATGAATCGAACACACAAAGCAATTTTAAATGGTAAAGTCTTATAATTTTATATAACATTAAATATTGCAGTTTGTTTCTTCTGTCAAAAATTAATTTAAAAAAAAAACATCTTTCTTGCTGTAATGTCTATCCTATTCAATATCTGCAGCCATCCATCTATATGCCTTTTAATTTGTACACGTGTACATTATTATAAGAACAATAACCTGAGTATCTTTATGATGTAATTTCTCAATAGTCAATTTCTTGGTTCAGTTTGACCACTTTTACATCACTGATATACTACACATGTAAATAAATGTGAGAACTCATGAAATTCTACTGGAAACAGGTTGGGGCTGCAAATTCAGTCCAATTATTTTCCCAAAACCCAACAACCCCAACAGCCAGCCAGTCTCAGCCAGCCAGTCTTCTGCTACTGATGCTACACTGGCAGAGTTGTTATGGTTGATTTGTAGGTAATTGAAAGGCCAGTGGAAGCAGATGAGGGTTGGTCTGTTTTTTCAACAGGTAATTCTTCAATGAGCTTCTGGCAATGTCAGATTACAAAATTCGCAGGAAAAATCTTGCTGTACACAGGATGTAAATCATTAGGGAATGTTGTGGTACAGACTGAGTGTTTTGAGTTAACTTCATGTATATGCCCAGTGAATCCCCTTTTCTTGAGGCTGTACTGTTAAAGCCAGTTGAACAATTGAGAAAAACATGGAATTGTGGTGGTGGTGTTTTTTTGTCATGTTTCTTTCAATGTATGAATTAAGACCATACAATGTACATGTATGTAAAATTAATTAAAACACATGAATAAGTTTCTACTGAAATTGAGATATTGTATTAATAAGCAGTAAATTACTGTTACTTTCCGTCACATGTACATTGATTTTATTGTAAAAATGAGTAAAGGATGTTACATAAGTTACATGTTCATTACATAACAAGAAAACACACTGTAGAAATTTAATAAGCCCAAACTATACCAAATCATGATATTTATATTTAAACCTGATCACGCATAACACTATATTACTTATACGCATGCCTTTGATAACATAGAATGAAAATTCTACTTTAATTGTCATAGCATTTTTTTACATTATTGCATTGTATTATCTAATAGACTATATGTTTAACAGTATCAATATTATTATTAAATTTATTCTACAAATTATCAATAAACAAACATATAAATCCTAGGGTATCCCTAACTCTAATGCTCACAGTTATAAATACAAATCACTATCTGTATACTAAAATAATTGCTTGCCTCTAATCCCACACTAGCACAGAATTTACCTACGATGCGATACTGCTAAGCTTGAGTTGCTTGCCTGGCACAATTTATTCTGACACTATCTACACAGAAAATCTAATCCAGAGTTTCCACTAATTAATCTGAACACAATCACTTTTAGCACATGTCATGAAGACAAAATATCGTATATCAAAAGTTGAAATTATGAAAAACGTGTTAAAGCATACCTATTCGACTTTCCGGGATAAAAATGCCTCAAGCTAATTTATTCCCTGTTCTTCCCTAACTTTCCAAACTTTGCACAGTGGTGAACATCACTGGCGGAACAGCCAATTAACAAGTCACGTATACGGTCGTTGTATGCGTGTTTAGTGTGCATTGCAGACACAAATGTTTTTATTCTTCATCAGATAATAAGAACTTATTTTAATTTAGTCTATCTTAAAGCAATGATGTCATGTCACAGTAATGCTTAAATTTATAAAGTACGCTTAATTGTGAAGTAGGATCAGTAAACCAAACAGCCTATTAATTGACAGAAAGGTAAAAGGCTACACATCACAAGACATCACTGACAGTTTCAAATGTCGATCCCAAAACTTTGAAATACCTTTAACAAAATACTTGTGTTGTAAAATAATTTGCATGAAAGCAACCTTAGATATGATTATTAGATTTAAATTATACAATAGTCTGTGAGAAAATAGAATACACGAAATGAAGTTTTTTTTCACGACAAAGTATTATTCCACAGAGACTTTTCGCACTCATATTATTACTACTTGTAGTTTTAAAAGTAGTTTCATTTTATAATTATAAAAATAATTAAGGACCCAACTGACCCAATGGGCTTATCTATTACATGTATACGCCTTACTTCTATATTTAAAGAAAAAAAACTTCTTACCAAGATATGGTGCCCCACGTCCCAGCTATTGCTTATCCAAGGCCATCGTAAATTAATCGCATAGAAGTTGGGGCTGACGTGTTCTTGCTTCCAACTGATCCCAAATCGCATACGCTCAGAGTAAACATTTCTGGCGGGGCAATTGGGGACACTAGCCGGAAAGGCATCAAAGGATAACATATTCTCAGTTGACAATAAGTATAATTCACAACAATTCTTAAAGAACATCGTAATGGGATAATTGGTGACACTATGCATGTTTGCAGTTGACACCAAGTATATCAGTATCGTTCATTCATCACACCGCTTTGGGAACACCGTACATATACGTAGCAATGTCGTTTTCATGAAGAGTCCAGTCTGCACTTGTACTGCCAAATATGAAGCTATGGGTGTAAACATATTCGCAACAAATAAATGATCATTAAACTTGATATAGATCCCCAGTTGTATTTTGCAAAAAATATGATTTATTTTAACTGAAATTGGGTGATTTCATATATATCGAATAGTCATCTATTTCTCCTTGAGATCTTTGAAACAAAAAAGTCTAATGCTTATTGAGACATGCGAAGAGCTTCATAACAAAAATATACTGCGCGTTTATTCCGAATGCATTTTTAGTACGAATGGCATATGTGCATATGCTTCTTCTTCTTCTTCTTCGTCATCATCATCTTCTTCTTCTTCACCATCAGCTTCTTCTACTTCTTCTTCTTCTTTTATTTTAACACAATATATGTATCCATTCACCATTCTATATGTCTATATTATATCATTATATTGCTCTCATGTCTTTATAACATACTATTATGTAATTTCTCTTGTTCATAAAAGTAAACATTTCACGTTTCTTGCTAATAGTTTTATACTATGCAACTGGCACGCAACAGGTCACCCGTTGTACACGAAGGTCTATTTGTAAATAAGGATCGATAAATCATTTAAGTGCATTTGAAGTTAAGATATTTAAAAAAATCAATCAAGTCACGTATGCAAGACAGCCAATGGTTATGTGTGGTGGTGGCTCTATAAGCGGCTAACTTAGATCGTTATTCAATCGTTTGTTCTTTCGCTTGTTCGTTGGTTTGGGCGTTTGTTCCTTCGTCCATTCATTCATGTATTAACATTCATTTAATGAATTATCCATTCATTATTTCGTTCATGCACTCATTTAGTCACTCATACCTTTAACACTTGTATCAAACGAACGTTGCCATACATACAGCGTTTGTGAATCTTCAAGGGGTTGTTCAAGTCATCGTAAGCAGCAACGCGACCAACCTAAAAAAACAACAACAAATAAACGAACACGACTCGACGGAAAGGGCGAACTATTCATTCAATCAATCGCTCATGCGTTCGTTCATGCATTGATTAAGTAATTCATAAGTTCAACACATGTGTCAAATAAACGGTGCCATACAGACCGCGTTAGCGAATCTACAAGGGTTTGTTCAAGTCATCTTAAGTAACAACGCCGACCAAACAAAAACACACAACGCAAACGACTCGATGGGAAGGGCGAAACACAAAAGCAATCCAATGGTGCGACCATGGAATTCTAAATATAGCCTATAATAAAAAAAAAATGCACGAACGCCGTGCGGGAATATATATTAAATGTATTATATTTTGTCTGGTATATCGCCGGAAGCCGTATTTTCAAAGATTTGAATGAGGAATAGACGATTTCTAGCTATATTAAAGCTTCCTGAGTTTCTTTTATTCTTTTAATTAGCCAAACTAAAACAGTCTGTTCAAAGGAATTGTATACGTTGATGATATAAATACTCTTCTAGTAACAAATAAAAAAATGTATGAACAGTGAACGTTTGTGCGTGCGGGCAAGCGCGCGTGCGTGTGTGTGTCTGTGAGTCTGTGCGTGCATGCGTGTGTGTGTGTGTGGGGGGGGGGCGTTCCTCGAAAACAAGTGAAATTATGGACCTTATATTATCAGCACTCACGTTTACCCCTAAATAAATTTTGCATAAATCAATACGTGGCGTAGTCAAAGTCATATTAAAGTCGATGCAGTTTAGGGGATTCCGGGGAGCGGTTGACCTCACCTAGTTTTTATAAAGCTTTGTGCGTTTGGAATAACAATTAAACAATGTTGTAAAAGGAAAAAAAATACTCTACACTACATGTTACTAGTTTTGTTTCACTATAGGTGTTTTTATTTTATACACTATTTATTCCGTTGCAGAAATTAAACATTTAACGACGAATGATCAAGGATCGAGAAACCAGATCGCCGATAATTATATCGCACGNAACTTCATGTATATGCCCAGTGAATCCCCTTTTCTTGAGGCTGTACTGTTAAAGCCAGTTGAACAATTGAGAAACATGGAATTGTGGTGGTGGTGTTTTTTAGTCATGTTTCTTTCAATGTATGAATTAAGACCATGCATCTACATGTATGTATATATATGGGGAAAACCCGTCGAAATGTACCTTTAAGGTCTTTACATGTACGTTCATGTTTAAAGAAATCACTAAATAACTATAACATAATAAAGAGACTTAATACGGGCTTCGAGTACGTTTTGACAGCTATATCATTTAGATTTCAACGCTAGTATAACACAATGGATATGAACTATAATTAACATGTTTCAGACATTATGGTGTTATTGCAGTTTAATACTACATGTATAAACTGAATACATCGATATGCAACGAATTATCATAAGCGTTCATCAAAATCAAAAGTTAAAGTGTTACACAAAATTTTGCAAACATTAATGCAAAATATACTGTTAGCCGTGCGCACACACCTGCTAGTCGTGTATCTTCAAGGGAAAACACATCGGGTGGTCTGTAGTTCTCTCAGGAATTATTGATAATTCCTTTTCCATAATATTTGCTTATTAATTAAGCGATACGTTTACTTTTTGTCAATAGGGCATATATCTTGTGTTAGTGCCAAATGGAAATGTACAGAATATGGAGTAATGTTTGTGCGTTGGGTAGTACCATTTTACAACATACTGGAATGCAAGTGGAATTCGATTGCGGCATTTACCGCGATCTCTGTGAATTAGAGCATATAGTTTTAATACATTAATCTAAGAAAAAGAACAACACTTTAAAAGAAATGCATACACTAACTCGAATTGATGCCATTGTTCATGTTTTAAGCTTTAATGTATGTGTCGTAATGTTTTGTACCAAAATAAATATTTTCCAGTACTTCTTTTCTTACCACTGTATCCACCCCGCTTCAAACATACAACGACTTAAATTATATTTAAGACGTTGAAGGCCATCTAATATTCTGGCACGTATATACTTCATTTCCTTGGTTATCTTCAAGAGATAAAAACGAATCGGGTTGATAGCGCTTCCCCTACCGCAACGCGCGAATCATAATATTTGTTTATAAGTTTAACTCTTGGTAATCGAGCACGTCGTTCACGGTTCTAAATTGTATTATGCAATAATTAGTTGATGTTATTGCGAGAATTACTTATTGCCGTGGGTTCAACACATTGGAATGCATCTGGATTTCGATTGCGGACAGCACTATCAGCAAAACTTTGATACTTTTTGTAATTCAGCACTGAATTACAAAAAGTATACTTAAATACCAGTTTGTTTGTTTAAAATTCATTAACCTGGTTTATCTCAGGTGAATGGTGAGGTGGTAGTTTGCTCTGCATGTTTGGTAATTGTCTCTTTCCTTTTTTTGCGAAACGCATTTTCATTACACTGACTACTTTTGTTTAAAATTTGCAAATTAAGATTAAAAGGAAAGGAACCTTGATAAAACATTACGGGGTTTCGTTTTTTTATATCTGATGTTGTCATTCTTACACTAGCATAAAGTGATTCGAGAATAGTTGTTTTTCTTCTTCAAAATATATGTATTAATTTGTGAGGTCTCTGTCTAAGGCAAAATAAATTTCAACTGGCGTTCCTAAAAGACTGAAACTAGTGTTATCATTCCCGACTTAGTGTGAGTAATGTTCTCTGCCGTCTTTCTATGAAAAAAATGCATTTGTTTCCACAGCAAACCACTTCTATCAAACGCATTAAAATGTCTACATTTACCGGATGATTCCACAAAAAGAGCGTTTAAATGTTCAAAACATCTAATAAATCTTCAAACCAACATAAGTCATGCACAAGTAATAATTAGTTACACCCTCTCTGCAAACTGGATGTCTGCGTTCTATTAATAACATTACGCCCTTGTATTTGGAGCCAGCACAGTGAAAGCCGACCAAATGAAAACGTGTTCTTGGCAAGATTCATTTCTGGAATTTCAATTACAAGTATTTGCTGACCGCTTTCGTAGAAACTAAAGCCACATGGTTGAAACACATCAATTGTGTACGAACGTACAGGATTTCAGTCTTATATGTGAAAGAAATACACAATCATTTCATGTTTTCTCGTTTTCCGAGAGAGCAGCAAAATTATATTTACCCGGTAATACATTGAAGGCCGTACGTTAATACTTTTATTCAATTTATCGAAGAGACATGTCCGCGTTGTTTATTTTAATTATTTTCATTCTGTATATCATTCGGCCAATGCCTTTATCAGTAGCATGAATTGGCACACGGAAAGGTTAAATGAAACGACACTAACATCGTATTATAAATTGTATTTAGGTGAAGCCTATACGTGTGACTATTAATCAAAACGAGTACAGTTTATTGACGCAAACCTAGCGATATTTATGCGAAATGTAACGTACATCGTACTTGACACGACTGTTAATTGGTTATCTTCAAGAGATTAACACGCACTGGTTAGTCGGCATTGCCTCCACAGCATATGACGAATATTTGTTTATAAATTTAAAACTCTTGCTAATCGGGCTCATCGTTCATGGTTCTTAATTTTAGTTTGCAATAATTTATTGGTGTTAGTGGGAGAATCATTTATTTCCGTGGGTTCAACACCTTGGAATGCAACTGGACTTCGATTGCGAACAGCCCAGTCCGCAGAACTTTGATTCAGTCTGTATTTCCGAACTTCGATTAAATAGAAACTTTTTAATACTGAACCACCAGTTTTATTCCATCACTTTTCCATGGTGTTATCTCAGGTGATGTAGAAGTTTGCTCTGCATCTTTGGTGATTGTCTTGTTTCTTGTTTTCTTTTTTCTATCTTTACACTTGTTCCAATTGAATATTGTTGGGAATTTACAAATTGAAGTTCAAAAAAAGGAAAGCAACATTGTAAAAGCATTAAGGGTTTTCTTTATTCATGTCTGCACATTTGAAAATTTACCTGCTGTTGGTATTATTATAATAGCATATAGAGAGTATTGTGATTTGCGAATACTGTACAAGTACATGAACTAATATGTGAGTTATCAGTCTAAGGGGATCAACGACTAACACTTATGTCATCATTCCCGACTAAGTAAAGCTTTTTGGTTCACCTCTTGGACGTTGAAAGCTTCCTACGTACGGTACGTCTTTACAGGTGCTATGTTTTGGTTCACGTTTTGGACATTAATAGCTTATTACCTACGGTACGTCTATTACGATGTATACGCAATGTTAATGCAAAAAAATGCATATATCTCTAAGTATGGAACATTCCTTATAATTGTGTTTATCTTATTAATTTATTTACTGCGGCTAGACTAATTATTTTAAATACGTGTAAGCTCTCTGCCGTCTTACGATGAATAACGCATTTGTTGCCATAGCAATCCAGTAAATTAAAACGCTCTAACATGTCTAAATGTATCTTCAAACCCGCATTAGTCATGCAAATTCCACCCTTTCTTAATGTCTGTGCCGTATAAATAACTGCTTTTTGGAGCCAACCCAGGGAAAGCCGACCCAAGTAAAACGTATTATTGGCAAGATTATTTTCTGTTATTTAAATTACAAGTATTTGCTGACCGTATCCGTGGATAGATCAGTTTTACTTGTAAAATCAGTACACAAACAGACGTTGTTGATATTATTACATATATAGCGTATTCTACATGATAATGTTAAATCATGTATGATACCTTATATAAAAATAATGTGCATTGAACTTCAACTTTCCTTTATCTCGTGAAGATTTCAAATATCACTGAATATATTCTTGTCATCACAATGGAGCTCTACAGTTACGTGGTTTACTTCTAGCAATTTAATGCATTTACTGACTCACTTCTTAATATGCGCCAATAATTGAACAAGTCGCTTTAACAGTGTTTTATTATTTGATTTAACGTTTAGTACACGTATGAGCTTTATGTTTATACCTACGCATAAGTCTTAAGTATGTATGATTAATATTTTAGTAAAATATGAATACATGCATGCAGCGGGAAAACATTTGTGAGTAACAGATATTGTAAATCAAATCGAGGAATTTTATAAGATTTTACATTTACTCAAAAAGCACTGGAAATAATACATATAATATGGTAAACGTATTGTAGTTTAAAAATGCATTGACTCATAGGTCTTCTACGTATAGTCACGTCGGCAAACGTGTGTGTCTCTTCAAACTTTGCGTTACAATAATAACGTAAATACTTCCTTAATCGAACTTAAAGGTTAGCTATGAATGGAGACAACAAAAATCACGAACATACGCAAATGTTTCAAGTTTTGTTCTCTGCCACTTAAAGAGAAATAGGAATGTTTGCCCGGCAGTTAACCAATAACATGTGCAGATAGGGCAGGTTTCAGCTTTCAGAAACTCTAGAATGCATGCGTTATTTCTCATTATCGCGGGCAAATATCGTTTCAACCTTTCACAACAAACAAAAAGCAGGTTTTCCGTTTCAAATGAGTTCCGGTTATTAAGAAAACCTACCATAAATTCAGCTTATGTGATGGAGATGCTTCCGAACAAATATCTTAGTCAAATGCTGTTTGGTCTTAGTATTCTCTTTGACTACAATACTATTGAGAGATTCCGTTTAAATCTTCGACTCAAGTACGGGTTTTTATCCTACTATCAAACGTCTTGTTGCTTCAACACTACGTACGTTTTTCATTTCACTTGGGATATTCTTTGTCATCAGCTCCGGTGCCTTGGACAACATTCCACATTACTCAGATTTGCATTTAGCAAAGATGTGTCAGTTCGAAACGTGGCTTAATTTTAAATCAACGCACGTTACCATTATGTTGTCTATTTTTTTCTGAAACCACGATCCTTTTTAAAATGTTAATATTGAACCATCCATTACCGAGTTACATTTCCTTTGGAGAGTTTTCAGGTAACTGTGTTGAGCTAAAAATAAATGGCAAGCACTGCGGGCAAGGGGCACAGTGAGAACAGTCTACTATAAAAGAAGCTTCTCTATGTGAACACGAGGCTTGGTGCTTGTGCTTAAAGTGTTATCCGCACAGGCACATCAGGACGACACATTCCCCTTTTATGTTCGTCATTCATATTTCAATTCATATTCCAATTCGTGTATTCAGCACAGATTGTACGTGGTATTATGACAGAAATGTAGTAAAGCAAATTCCAAACATCAGCAGTTCCGTTGGTTTTATGATTTATCAGTTAGTAGTATTTTCAGAGCTGCGGAAACCGTTAATTACTGAAGTGAATGAGGTGTAATGTATATGTGAAAATAATTATTTCCAACAAACGATAAAGATGCATTGACAAATATATACATAGCACAGTAGTATATTGGAATAAAAGGGCATATCGACATCAAACATGTGATTGTCTTTTAATAAGTATATGAAATGACTCCTAAACACTTATTCTCGTTTTTATAAACGCGCAATAAAATATTTATTTGTATTATTATTATGACAAAATATTTTAATAACTGTCGATATGCCCATTTAATTAAACTTGTTTGTATGAATAACTAAAAAATCTCTAACGTGACTAATACGAGGTTCGAGTGCGTCGTGACAGCTACATAATTGAGATTTCAACTCAAGTATAATAAAAATGGAAATGAAATACACACGTACTACTATAATTTAACATGTTTCAGACGTTCAGATGGTGTTTTAGCAATATGTTAAGTAATATATGTATTTACTGTATATACGAATTATCATTTGCGTTCATCAACATGAATATTTATAGTATGACACAAAAAGTGCAAACAATAATGCGAAATATAACGTTAACCGTACGGACAAACCTGTTACATGTCATCTCCAATAGAAACTATACATCGGGTTGCATGTATTACTCTCAGAACTTATCGATAATTACTTATCCATAATATTTGCTTATTAATAAAGCGATGCGTTAATTTCTTGTCAATAGGGCGTTTATCTTGTGTCGGTGCCAAATGGAAAATGTAAAGAATGAGGAAAAATGTTTGTGCGTTGGTGTGAGTACCATTTTACAACATACTGGAATTCAAGTAGAATTCGATTGCGCCATTGTCAGCGATTCGAGCTAATTCGTTATTCTCTGTTTGGACAGGTTAATCTTAGATTTATATGTTGGTTCGTCTGTACTTGAATAGAATTAATGGACCGACACGTTGGCGTTGTATATTTTATTTGTTTATATACTGTACGTCGTTCGACCAATGCCTCCATCGGTAGTATGCATTATTACAAATGAAACGTTTTTAAATCAAAATTAACGTTTACACCGTATATATGAATTACACTTTGTATTGGAGTGTTTCCTATGCTTGTGACTATTAATCAAAACGAGTACAGTTTGTTGACGCAACACAAGCGGTATTTATGCGAAATCTAACGTCCATCTTATCTGACAGCACTGTTAATTGGTTATCTTCAAGAGATAAACACGACCCGGATTGCTGGCGCTGCCTCCAGAGCATAGTGCGAATCACAATATTTGCTCATTAATTAAGATACGTTTATCTCATGGTAATCAGGCGCATTGATCACGGTTCTAAATTTCCGCATGCAGAGATGGGTTGGTGTTAGTGTCGGAATCACTTATTGTCGTACTTTCAACATATTGGAATGCAACTGGATTTCAATTGCGGACTGCATTTTCAGCAAAACTGTGATGCAGTCTTTATTTCAGCACTTCGATCAAATTAAAACTTTAAAATACCCAAACACCAGTTTTATTTAAACGCTTTAACATGGTTTTCTCTCAGGTGAATGCTGAAGTTTGTTTTGCAGCTTTGGTGATTGTCTTGCTCTTTTTTTCTTAACAATGACTCCCATTTAATAATGTTGGAAATTTACAAACTGAGCTCCAAGAACAAGAAAGCAACATAGTTAAAGCATTAAGGGGTTTCTTTATTCCTGTCTGCACATTTAACTATTGACCTGATGTGGAAACTAGTGTCATCATCCCTGACTTAGTGTACTTAGTTTTGGTTCCTTGCCATAAATAAAGGACCACAGAGGTGTGTATGACAAAACTGCAATACTGCTGCAGCTTCTGGAGTTTCACTTCTTCATATTGGTTTACCTCTTGGACGTAAATAGCTTATAACGTACGGTACGTCTATAAAATTGCTATGTTTTGGTTTACGTTTTGGACGTAAATAGCAGATAATGTACGTAGTTATCGATTTATACGTAATGTTAATGTCAATTATGAATTGCTCCTAGTATGAAATAGTCCTATGAACAAAACGGTATTGAATTTATCATTTTTATTTATTTAAGAAAAAAGTGAAAGGTATATTTAATGGTTGACGTCATGCAACTGGATTAATTATTTCATTTCAAATACTTCTATGTTCTCTGCCGTCTTACGTTGAAGAACTCCATTGTTTCCATAGCGAGCAAGTTCATTAATAAGCATGAAATGTCTACATTTACCAGATGATTTCACAATAAGAGTATTTGAATGTTCAAACATCTGATANATGAAAAAGGACTAATGATATGTCTATCAGAACGTCATAACCAACCGCGTTTTAGCACCCAAACCCACATTGTTTTACACAGTATCAGATTTTCATTTGAGGGACATTTCAATCATCGAATTATAGAAAGTGGCTGCTGACAAGAGTATTTGTTTTTTTTGTGCTAGAGAGGCGCTTAAAATGGTTTACATTAGGAAAGTTGTTGTTTTACCTTTTTTCCCAATAAGAGAAAGTACTGAGCACAGGATAAACTTAGCAGTTGTCTGTCGCCGGCGTCCAAAGTAAATTTGTTTTATCTTCGATAATAAGTAATTCAATGATAAGAGCCGTCAAATGGCTTGACCTTCAAACTGCATTATTTAAAAATGGAAAGCCTCCAATATTTTTTTAATATTATATTAAACGTCTATGTAGACGCCAGATTGAGCGGTTTTTGTTTTTCTTACAGTGCTTACTTAAACAATTCCAATCGTCACAGTGGTAAAAATTAATTAAACTTGGTTTCAACATTTGTTGATTTCACCACTTCAAACTACTTGTACATTATTTTTAGTCTAGGGAAGCTTTGTACTCAGGTGATGTTTACATTTGTTAAACGTTTTGGTAACTTTTCAAAAGTTTATCGGAAAACATTGTAAAACTAAGATCATATTACAGCGTCGTCCTTTACATGTAACAAACAATAGACCTTTAACATGTCTTTTGTTCGTTAGCAAACATGATCTAGTATTCCATTGTCTTCTAACCTGCGGTCTTAACAATTTAAATAACGTAAATGAATTAAACATTAAGGTTGGTGGACACCGAGGACAATAGAAAAGGTAGATACACACCCGCGTTGCGGCTCGACATAAAGATTACTGATCGAGGTACGCATTGTTGTTGTTTTTGTGCAGTTGGTAAACTCGTTTTTTAAACCAGGTTTCTTTTTTTAGCTGGATTATCATTCCCTACGTATAGCTTGGTACTACTGTGTGATCGTTTGAATCGTCAATTATACATAATTTTATATATTGAATAACCAAAACGAGGGCACCGATTGAATATCTTTACTTGCATATTTACTTGTTCTTTGTGTTTCTTAAGACCGAATGCATTTTCAAAATATAGGCGCAATGATATGTTCTAACTTTAATTTTCAAATGTGCAGATACGAGGATAACGTGACTGTGCTGTTCTGTTCGTGAACTCAGAGAAGGTAGGTGAATAACTTAATTGCGATAAGGAAAGATAGTTTTACTTGCAAGGGAGTACTGTCAACAGTATGGAAACACCGCTCTTACTCAAGTATATATTTCTTATCTATAGAGTGTCATTTAGTGTTTGTAACATGTAATACAACTTCGGTAGCTCTATTGCATTTTTCATATATAATTTGATCAAAATGTTGATGATCGGAAATAGCATTTAAACGACATTGGTATACAGTTTATCCCATTTGTTTGCGAACATTCACCGCTAAATCATTCTTCGTCAACGTCTTCTTTATAATTTTAACGTCTGGCATACATAGAAGAAATAAAAGAATATCAATCATTGGTCTTGTGTCGATTTCAAGACCGGTAGTCATTATTGTTTGAAATTATTGAGACTCGCGTTGAGAGATGTTTGATGAAAAAGGACTAATGATATGTCTATCAGAACGTCATAACCAACCGCGTTTTAGCACCCAAACCCACATTGTTTTACACAGTATCAGATTTTCATTTGAGGGACATTTCAATCATCGAATTATAGAAAGTGGCTGCTGACAAGAGTATTTGTTTTTTTTGTGCTAGAGAGGCGCTTAAAATGGTTTACATTAGGAAAGTTGTTGTTTTACCTTTTTTCCCAATAAGAGAAAGTACTGAGCACAGGATAAACTTAGCAGTTGTCTGTCGCCGGCGTCCAAAGTAAATTTGTTTTATCTTCGATAATAAGTAATTCAATGATAAGAGCCGTCAAATGGTTTGACCTTCAAACTGCATTATTTAAAAATGGAAAGCCTCCAATATTTTTTTATATTATATTAAACGTCTATGTAGCCGCCAGATTGAGCGGTTTTTGTTTTTTCTTACAGTGCTTACTTAAACAATCCCAATCGTCACAGTGGTAAAAATTAATTAAGCTTGGTTTCAACATTTGTTGATTTCACCACTACAAACTACTTGTACATTATTTCTAGTATAGGGAAGCTTTGTACTCAGGTGATGTTTACATTTGTTAAACGTTTTGGTAACTTTTCAAAAGTTTATCGGAAAACATTGATAAACTAAGATCATATTACAGCGTCGTCCTTTACATGTAACAAACAATAGACCTTTAACATGTCTTTTGTTCGTTAGCAAACATGATCTTGTATTCCATTGTCTTCTAACCTGCAGTCTTAACAATTTAAATAACGTAAATAAATTAAACATTAAGGTTGGTGGACACCGAGGACAATAGAAAAGGAAGATACACACCCGCGATGCGGCTCGACATAAAGATTACTGATCGAGGTACGCATTGTTGTTGTTTTTGTGCAGTTGGTAAACTCGTATTTTAAACCAGGTTTTCTACGAAGTTGAAAACCTTAGATGTAAGATTGGGATATTGCGGTTGGGTGGGCGTCGTCAAACAGGCCAATACCTTTATTTAGCAATGAGAAACAGTGATTAAACTTTCGATAAATGAAGAATGCATAGAGACGTAGCTTTGACTGGTAATCGAAGCCAGTCACTGCTACTTAAAATAAAAAAAAAATATTCCGATCAATAAAGTGTGTATGTAGGTAGCTTACATGCAGTCCTAGCTTTGGATTGCATTTTGGGTCAGTCGGTTTCCGGTCAATAACGTTAGTTTGCTTTTACCACTTTTACGAAACTTTGAACATAGCTTACATGCATAGCGACATAGCTCTTGAATGTATATGGGATCTTAGAGGTCAAGCTCAGTGTCACTATTTCTCAAAAGGTCACGAACAGAAATATACGCCTGTCGTACAAATGAACCGCATGGGATTCCATTTTTTGGCTGATTATCGAACTTGACTTCAATTGTACAGGAACAAACATATTTAGAAAAAAACATATCTCAAAATAAACCAAACTATCACTTTATATATATGATCCCATGTACAATCGAGAGCTATGTCTATGCATGTTAGCCATGTTTAAAGTTGTCGGTGATAAATATGAGTTCCATAAAGGCTTAAACATTTTGTTTTCATTTTTGTTTTAATTTTAACACCATACGATCGAAAGAGAACTTAAATGGAACAAAGCACGCGTCAATATTTGTTGCTTAAAAGTTTATGCACGACCACTGTTGACACATGTCTACAATCAGGTCGTTCAGAAAAACACATGCACGGACGCTCTTAGTTAGGAGGAGAATCAAAATGAATATTCAATTTAACATCTTTTTTTCAAATACATTGCATTATGTGCGTGTTCTTTTTGTTGTTCTGGATATGTCGTTTACCTTTTATGTAGAAAACTAAACACTTCAACGGTGCCACATACCTTGAACCGTAACGCCAACGTCGAGTCGCTGGACGGATTTGAAGCAGTTCTTTATTGTATATTATTTGCTCTCTTTTGTCCATTTAAATGTACCTTTTCCTAAATTGTAGTGTCGCGAAATATTTACAGAAATAAAGAGTGATGAATATTATTAAGGTTATGGCTTTGGTCATTTTTTTTTAAAGGAAAACATCTTTCACTGTTCTGTTTTTATTTATTTTTTCATCATTCGGATGGTACAACCGTTGAGATTTTACTCAAAATAAGATGGTCCGTTTATTTGAAAATCGTGTAAGATACACCATTTTGCAAAAACCAATTGATATAAGAAGATGTCGAATAAAAGAGAATATATTTGACAGTTCGTGCATGTTTAGATTTTTAAATCGCTTTATTTGTACAGCACATACTGCCGGTAGGTATTTTAAAGCAATTAATGACCCCAATACCAACTGATTGAAAGGGCTATTGAATAATAATAACTATGTTCTTCGCTCATTCTGTCTGTCAATCTGCAATCTACTATGTCGCCCTTAATCGTGATACATCGACTATGTCCGGAATGCTCCGTAAGATTAATTGGTTTATGAAATAAATCGTCTGCTGATCCACTGTGTATTAACCCTCTGTCAGCATTTAAACTTGTTTTTAGTTGTTCACCGAGGCCATTTAGATATGCTGATAAACAAGTGTAGTGGGATGTTGTGTAACCTCGTTCATAGTGCATGCTGCTACAGCGGGGTTAGATTTGATATGCCTGGGAAACATTCATTTGTTCTCAACATATAGCGGCGATCTTTTGTATTCACGGATGCTAATAACGCAATAGTGAAAAGTTAAGTTTGTTTACATTCACAGTTCTCAATCAATAAAACGTTGAACATGAGTTCACCAATTACTTCAGGTATACTATAGACAACAACAAAAATGCTATATAATCTCTAGACTTTGAAATAAAGTTTGCAATTTACGTTTGTAAATAATTAAATTGAAAACAAAAGTTTAACTATTGTGTTTGTTAACTTGTAAGTCGCATATTCACCTCCATCGTCGGATACCCACGACTAATTCATTCCGTTACTCTCCAGCATGGAGAGTAGCGGAATGGGTCGAACGTGGGTATCGATGATTCACCTCATGAAATGATTGTTATAATTGTCACGCCACACATAAGTGTAAGTAGATACAAATTATACTACGGGAGTACCACACATTAGTGTAAGTAGATAACAGTTATACTACGGGAGTGCACATCATATGTGTCCTCACATGCCTTATTATGAGTGCATTTATTCACCATCGAAATATATCGTATTTTAATATTTGATTTACACGCAGTTTTCTTTCGACACATTTAAATCACTATTTCATAGCCGCGCCATGCAAAAATGGGTCTTATGCGTTTCGGCCAATGTATCTTAAACCCAACCTGTTCATTTGCGCAGTCTGGTCAGAGGCGATGCTGTTCGTTATAAAATCACTCAATCTGCTATGGTCTCATTATGTATCTCCTGACCAGACTGAGAGATGCGCAGGCTGAGTGTGCTATACATTTGATGGGCGCATATGGAATCAGACTCATTTTCGCATGACGAGTCATTAAACATTTCATTGCGAATTGTAAATGGCACAATGCTTTCCGATACAAAATTGAATTTAAAATAGCGAATTTGTAAATAAGGGCAGCCTATCCAGGCGTTTAGGAACGATTTCCAGACGTGCCGACCGAGTACGTCAAACATTTTTGGTTGGATAATTAGACGATTTTCCTCTTATCGTGACACTATACAATTTTTTGTGTTCTCATCTTGAAAGCAAAACTGTTTTTATCGATAGTTAATTATATATTCTCCGGACGATTAAGTGAACGAGTACTGACCCTGAAATTCTGTGAGATGGATTTTAACGCGTAATTGTTACTGGGCCACAATTTGTGTCGTTTGAAAATACAGAGAGTAGTCCGGAATTCCTTACACTGAATAGTATTACATCCTTTGCGCTGAGCACAGACACAGTGCTGTAGCCAAAGTTTAGAGGTTTTATCTCGAATCAGCCTATGAAATATTCGAATATATTCATGCGTGTCTGCTGGCGTTATGTAAAAGTCATTTAAGGTGAAAAGCTGGATAAAACAGATACACCGAAAAAGCGCATTAGTGCTTTATACCCATGTTTAGGTCAGAGTTGTTGACACCGTGTGAACTACTCGGGTAACAAGTAATACATAAACAACAAAGTACGGGTCAACAGGGCTGTCTTTATGACTACCTAATTCGTGAGTAAAAAGTATGGCTCGCAGCTTTATTTTCATCAATTATGTTATTGTATATTTAGAATTTGTATATGGTGTTAAAAATAAAAAAAGTTTTGCACAGGGAATTGTCATAATGAAATTATATTCTTAGTGGGAAAGGTATTCGATATTCCATAAATATTCATTTATAATGATGGTGTTTGCAAATTGTCTTTATATTCAGTTCTCATTACCATTTTCATCATACTTTCTATGCTTTCTGAACGTCAAAATGTTGTTGTTATTTTGTCTAAGTTATCTCTATAAAATAAACAGGATGATACAAAGTGCACACACATCTCGACCCGTGCGTTAAGACACACTCTTTATAAATTTGAATGGCTTGTTTTAGTGCGGACGAATACTTGCCTACGTAACGATATGTAGATCTAATTACATCGCCGCAAATGCAGTTACAATGGCTTGCACGGCACATACAATTTTGAGAAAAGTATTTATAGCGATGAGTAAGCAAAATTCCTTTGTTATTTAAAGCCGGGTTTCGTAGAACAAAAACGAGGAGAGTGGCCTATACCAGTTTTGAAAAAANAGTTTACGACGGAATATTTCGAATAAAGTAAAACTACTATTTTAAAATATAATGCACGGAGAAGAAATTAAAAATATGAATAATATAAATATGAATTTAATTGCAAACAATTATTATTATTTTTATTTTTCAGTCAAAAGTTTGACAAAATAGCTAACACAGGTGTGCAAACACCACGTTTGTTTGTAACATTAACTTCTTATTTCCTTAAACAAAATTGTGTTCTATTGTATTGTTCGAAGACCAACATCAAATCTTATCATATTTATGTTAGTTACACAAAAGTGTTGTATTTACATGATTAATCTTGAGTTAATCTGTAATGAAATGTTTATAAGCATCATTCAATACATAAACCTGATAGACCGTGAAAACATCTGACTATTTAAATAAATCGTTACCTCTTTGCATGATAATCGCTTATCTGACATGTGGTCATTATAACTGAGCGAAACATTCAAACACAAAACAGGTACTTGAGTTGACCAGCATTTTGTGTATACTTTGTTTTGCTTGAGCTATACTGCATGTTTTATTTTGCTTCATTATGCTGTTCTTCTGAGATTCCATCTTGTCTTCACAGGTAAAGCCTGTACATATATTTTGAAAACAGTATGTGGCAAATACAATCCTGAAGAACAGGTCATGCAATATGAGCATACTTAACAATTCTAAGAGGGTCTTGGAATCAGGAGGGGATTAAACCACTTGAATACTATATTCACTCAGAATTTGTTTTACCTTTTAAGTTGGACGGCAGTATCTTCTATTTCTTCAGGGAATGAATGATTGCTTGTAATGCGTTTTAAAATGGAACTGTCTGTCGTTGTAAGTCCATTATGTCATGGTTGAAGGTTTTTATTTTTAGCTCACCAGAAGATAACGTGCTCATGGTCTGATTTTGGGATTGCCTTTTGTCCATCGTGAATCGTACGTCAGTGCGAAAGATTAAACATTTTCCGGGTAAATAACTTGCTGCCATGGGGTGATGCAGTTTTCCTTGTATTTCACATAAGTATGTTTACCAGACTTGTATTTCAAGAATTCAAAATTGCCGACCAACCAGAAGCCTTCTTATGTGCCTAATTTTCCTATGGGCAGAACATTTGTTCCAAAGCATATCAGATAAATCCGTTAAGTGTCAAGTTAGCGCAACAGGGCCTGAAGCCGTCTTGTTAAATTGGAAAGTTTGGAGCAAGTGGTCTATAAACATTTCTCCCAAAAAGCCAGTTAGACCAATGCAGTTTGCATGTGTCATATACTTTTCTTAACAAAGGGTCATATCTTAATATGTAAACACATGTTATTCAGCTTCTTCATTATGCTTTTGAACAGTTATCTGAGGATTTTCTTGTCTTGTACATTTTATCAAGAAATCCTTTTTAATATTAAACGAAAACACAGTTCAAAATATTTTGAATCTTTGAACAAAATTCAACTCAACCACGAGGCTCGAAAATTGATAACAATGCACCTTTTTTGAGATGTTGACAGCGGATATACAATGGGGTTTACAAACTAAAATAGAGCGCATTATTAAAGTCAAGGATTCTAAAATGTTTTGAAAATAAAGTAAATCTCATCATTACGTTGAAGGTATAGCCCATTATTTCACATGACATGGATGAGCTCAACAATTGATAAGCACAGTGTACTAGAATCCGGTTATAATAGTGGCAGTTCTAGTTCTTCTTGGTAAAATACTGGTAGTCCAGAAATGGTTATTGTTGGGTTTAAATAAATGCAATTATTAATATTCGATCCAAATATGGCAACACTCTGGATTTTCCATAGTGCTGGTATCCCAAACATGGATAATGTTCAGGGATCCCACTAGCTTCCTTTCACATGTATATGCTTTCGGAATTATCTTCTTAAATACACAAACATCTTCTACATTATTTGGCATGAAAGGAACTTCATCATTTTTTTCAAATAAGCAATTTGCAAAAATGTCAAACTTTCAAAAGAGAATGTATACAAATAAGAAAAATAAAACTCCTGATAAGGATGTATTTGTAAAAATAATGCCTTTCATAGAAAATAATCAATCGAAATGGAATTAATTTTAAAGCTTTATGTAACGCTTTTATTAATGAAATAGAAAATACATATTTTAATAACATAGTTTTGAAATACGCTTTGACATTCAAAAGCCCAAGTAAAGTAAGAGGGCGCTTTTTATTCCAACGGTTTGGGGTTCGTATCCCAAAGAATGCAAAACTTTTTTTTAATAAAATGTTGTGTTGACATTATGATAATTAACTAAGATTCGTGCACAATTTTATATTTGTTACTATACATAATTAATTATATAAAATATAAATATTTTAATTTATTTAAATGGAAATGTTGTATATACTTTCTTTCCACTCGTCTGTCAGTTAGCATGGTTTTCTAGATCGCTTGATGGCCAATTTTCGTTGAGGTGAATACCTTTTAAGTTTTAACATACAATAGCATGTGCATGCGTAGCAATATAATGTGCTACACTATGGGTTTTTGCAGTGTTTTATTTGTGAGTGCTTGGTAATGATTAAATTGTCAGCTCTCCCTCCTAAACAACTGTAGCTGCGCTTGGTGCTGAACAAAAATAATCAAGCTTAGTCAACCGTCGGTCACAGAGAAATGTAAAATGAGATGGAAAAGTATAAGTACTATTCAATGCGCCATTTGTATTTTGTTTTCGTAGTTTGAATACGTCTGCTTAATTTCATCCAGTTGCATGCGTTGATTAAAGTCCGCTTTTCTCACGATGTTAACCTTGGTTTAAAGCGATAATATATTTAATGGACTTTTTTCTATAATGGAAAGCGAATTGCGCATACGTATATGGGGAAGTAATGTCATTAAGAGAGTGTAAGAGGGTTTGTTTTACTTGTTCATTACTATTTAAGAATTGTCCTGTAATCAAGTATTCATATGTTGATGGAAATTATGCAAAACTTTGCTTTGTATTTCAGTCCACAATGAACAATACAATATCCGAAATGACAACCACGACCATGGCCAATAAGACGTCACCGTTCACCGGAAACACATCATCGAGTACATCGGAATGTCACTGTAAGAGTTTTGTTTTTAACGGATTTACCTCGCATTGACTAACGGTATTCCCAACATGTCTCATACGCACCTCGTCAAGTCTCCTTTTTAAAATCGTATTTATTGTTCATCGTTATAAGTTAACCTAAATTACATTTTATAGCAGAAAGCCAAATTCTAATTGTCACGTATAAAAAAAAAAAAAAAAAATNAATAAAAAAAAAAAAAAAAAATCTTTAAAAGTGGGATAATATATTAGCGCTAAAAATATAAATAATGCCAGAAGATTAACTTATAGTACCAAGTTATAGAGATAGAGATTTAAACTGATTTATTCTCAAATTGATACGGGTGCACCATAATATGATACATGTTTGTATGCGATATGTCAACTTCTAGAAGAAGAAGTTACTCTGTATACCACACCAAATGCCTTTCATAATTTAAATTATTAAACTGAAAATTAAATAGTTTATTTAAATTTAAACAGTATGATGTTTTTATTGTATACGAAGATTCGTAAGCCTCTAAAAGATATTTCTACGTAATAAGAATAAGTTAAATCTCCGTCGGCACTACTTCCGCGTTACATAACACAGTACAATGGTGTGACACCAAGAAGTAAACTTAAGAATGTCCAGTTAATAAATAGAATTTTCAAAACTGTAGCCTGTGAATCTTCTGCAGCCCACTTACTCAGCATACTTTATTGCAATCAATAACAGTAGGAACGTCAATTTAATATGTGACATCCATTTCCGTTATTGCAGCACTGTCTTATAAAAGCATTCTCCTTATTGGGATATTCCAACTTTCAAGTTCATATGTGTAGTTACTACACGGTCGATAAAGATATAATAATTCACTTAACGTCATACAATTTACTCCCAGTAAATTTATTTCTATATAGATCGTGTAAAGTTTATGCGCATAAAAACGGATATTGGTATGTCTACAAACATGTTAAGACAAAGTGGACATGGGGGACTCAGAGTACGATATAACAGTTATTATTTGTTTTCGTTTCTGCATTTTTGACAATACATTACATTTTGGTTATTGACATACAAACAATTGTTTTGGAAGAAAAAATGTCGATACATAAATGCCTTATTTTACTTAAATATTATATTAAAGCTTGCCAACTTTAACATTGATTTAACTTTTATGAATGTATAAACATGTTTTTAAACGAACAAACGCGAGTATGTATTGAGAACAATATTCAATCGTGTAATTTATGCTTAAAGAATTCACAGTTAATGTTGACATTATATAACACAATTACGGTCAATTCAGTTGATCGCATATGTCTTTCAGGTGAGACGATTGGTTTTTTGTTTGGGATATTGGCTGGGTCATTGCTGAGTCCTATTATTCTTTCCGTCTACCTATGGAGGTAAATGCTCATGCGCGTGTGCGTATGTGGTAGGGCGCTCGCATGTTTACGTGTCATTTGCATGTCTTTTTCATTAATTATCCATAACACTTCGATAAATACATGTATAGGCAAATGAAAATGAAACATTTTATAGAAATCATCACACCTGACAATTAAAACTTCGTGAGGATTACACTTATCGTCGTATCTGAGCTAAACAAAGTAGAACATTCTAGATTATTATGTTAAATTATAAATGAAACCATATAAAGAAGAAGATTGGAAAAAAAGACCTAAGATACACGTTAACGGACGTTCTCGTCCAATAGCATTTAAAAACATATGGCTGGATATAATTGTACGAATTATAATAAAAGAAACTGATGGATATTTTATGACCCATGCTCATTTATTATTCAGATCTAAATACCCCAAGTGATAAGTTAGTCAATACGAATTACTGTCAGCAAACTTTAACATGTTCCAGACATAAAATGGGAATTTTCAGGAAACCTCCACGTCAAAAAAGAAACTCGATGCAGGCTGTACGTGAAAAACGAAACTCGATTGAGACTGTGTTCTCCTCGGATAACGAGCACCTATTACAGTTTGAGAGAAAGCGCGGGCTTACGGCCGCACAACAGAAACAGTCTCTAATATATACCACCAATACCGATGAAGAAGGTCCGCTATTGAACGTGGAAGCGAATGAGAAAGCGATGCTCATGCAAACTTATCCGGGACCGCAGGACAGTGGTAACGTTAGAATGGCTATGGTGGTTGAGCGAGCGACCTCCATTCCTCATTCTATTCAATATGAGGTACAAAATACGAAAGAGGATGCACATTTACACGTGGAAACGCGTGTGTCTGGGAAAGGTTCACAGTACATACACGATAATATTCCGTATACTACTTTATTTCCCGCATTGTCTACATTACGCGATATTGCTTGTGATAATTATATTTTTACTAAAATCATTACACGTTAATATCATTGTTACAACTTTTAGTTAAGTTTTTGATAATTGAAATCATGGTGTCATTTTGGGGAAATTTCAGGCAATATTTAATTTAAGCAGTAAAATAACCGACAGAGTAAAACTAACGCAAACAAGATAACAAAAGTAAATAAAGCGAAACTAAAGTGGTTAACGTGATAATTATCCCGAAACTTATGTGGTTTGAGTATAGCAGTTCTATCCCACCATAATTCCCCCCCCCCCCCCCAAATAAATAAAAATTAATATTCGTAATAAATTTACATTACATTTAATTTAAAATGAGATATATTCAATGGTAATAAAACACTGCTGATGTTTTCTTTCCATAAAGATATTCATTTGGTGTAACTACAGACATGTATTTTTTTTAAGTACATTTACATATTAATAAATTCATACTTGTAAGGTATTCGCGTTAAAATTCCCTTTTATAAGGAATCCGGTCTCATTCCGCAGAAATGAAATATGCCCAGTAGAAATATAGTATTCAGTCCCAATATTTACGATTTTCGGAGATAGTAAAAACTTTGAGATACATTTTTATCCATAACTTTTTCAAAAATATTTGTAAAAATTGGTTAGATGTTAAAGTTTGCAAGAGTATTGTTTGTTATATTTTTTTTAACAGATTGTATATTTCTCGGAGAATTTATTCCGTTTTACTGTAATGTATATGTGTGTGAAACAATATAAAATTTAATGCAAATATCAGGAATATTTTACATATTGATAATATATTTCAATCATTACTTTGCCTTTTTGTGGACATTGAAGACAGTGTTGGCTGTTGAAGTAAGTGGCAACATATTTCATGGATCTGCTAAGTTGTCCCAGAAAAAAATGTGAAGAGGTAACCGACCGCCTCTATATGACTTTAACAATGATACATAAAACAAATGGAACATATATAGAATAACATGGTTTATGAATTGTATATGCAACTTGTAATTCAGATGGATATAAAGCGGATACTATCCAGGAAATAAAAACATTTGCATGACATTGCAAATCACTTTTCAGCAGGAAAAAAAGCAAAAAAGAAGCCCGTCGATGGATATCAATAAGAGGGGAGACACGATACAAGGCACCGAGTTTATTGGTAATTTAGACACCACCCTACCCAAACTGGTCAGTTTTGTTTATTATTTCCAAACAACAATTGCCAAAAATGTTTGTTTACGTAATTATTATTCAGAATTGTTTTTCTCAGATTCATTGATTTAAAGGACATTCCAAATTTTTGCTTGTTTATAACTATTATAACTACTGGAAGCTAGGGATGGAAATAAAAAGGGCAACGACCCCTTCAATTTGTTGGCCGATTGAGACTCTCGTTATTAATTCTAACAATTTTATAAGTATATGCATATGTTTACGTTATCAATAACCAATATAAACTGAAAGTCGCGGTTTTAAATAAACGCCATGACAAGAACATTCTTTGAATCTCTAATTTAACCGACACTCTTATAGAGTTCAATATCGGAGAGAGAAGACACTCCAAGAAATGTCTTACCCAAGCCTCAATATACGACAAAAGATGGTGACATGCGACCGATTATATATCCAACCGAGGTGTATATACCGGGTTTGTTGTCTGAGGCGGATGTTGGTGCCTCTTCGTCAAGCGGCAGCCAGCCAACCACAGGAACGGACTTCAGTAGTTACTCAAGAAGTTGGCAAGTTAAACCTTATTATTGTCTGCTGTGCTTTACATGTATATTACATAGTGTTACTATAAATTGTAACAAAATGACGTCGCGAGCGGGCCGTTATTCATATCTAGCGGGCCGATTTTTTATATCGGGAAAAAATCGGATCGCGCGACGTCAACTGAACAAAATGGCGTCCACATTCAGCCTTTTTCCAACGGTGATTAATAAAATTCAGCCACAAATCCACGAAATAATAAACAAATATTGACAATTAAACGTAGCTCACAATTGGAATAATGAAAACAATATCGATTGCCGCTGAAACTGTTCTGTAGATTAGATTGATGGAACTGTTTGAGCTTTAAGTTTAACAGGAGTCATCCAACATCAACATTTAGTAAACGACACTCTTACCTCAATGACAACGTTAATACAATTCGTATAATAACATTATTACAACGATATACACTTCCATTTTCTGTTGTTTTTTCCATCCGTTTATCTTAATTTATTTCAAACTTCACTTTTTGAAACGTTTTACGAAATCGAATGACTGCTCGCAGTGATTAATTGTATTCCTCTTGAAGTTTCCATTTAAATATTTCAAACACAAAATCCGAAATACGTTTTGGATTCGTTCGATGCTGTTTTAAATAAATCTTTTACTGTTAAATAAACCACACCGTCCGAATTGTTGTCACTAAAATCCAGAGTGTCTATTTTAAAGCGGTGTGTTTCGTCACATAAGTTACGTACCACGAAATACGTAATAAATTTCGTAATCAGTTGACTGAAAATAAAAGTACGGAAAGCTGGTTCGGTAATAAATTTAAGTGAAGGAACAAAAAATGATTATATGTAATATAAACGATGACACATGGCTGAGCTGGGCCGGCCGTCTATAATCGGCCCTAGCCGCATAATGGCCCTCGGGCCGTTATGTCGGCTGGCGGGCCGATTATAGACGACCGGCCTAGCTCAGCCATGTGTTATTGTCTAAATAATATACGTGTCCTTTATTGGTTATTTATGTTGTTATACCTTAGTTTTGCTTACATACTTATTTTATTTTTAACACTGAGAACGAGCATGAAATAGAGTGTGTTTGTAGTATAATAGAACGAAAACTTGTTAAGTACAACGATGTGTCTTATTTCAGGAACTCTGGTATAACTGGAACGACTGCAAAAGAAACCAAAATAGCAGTAATATGCGAGACGAAAGATAGAACATCTAGCTTCATAAACGCCATCCATGAAGTCAGCATTGGAAACTCATCGTAAGCGCCCTTTAATGTCATTAGATGCACAATCTAACAAAAACCATCCGCAGAAGAAATAAATAAATCCAAATAGTCAAAATATTATTAAATATATTATTATTAAAATGCCTTAAATAAAACTCATGCATATCTAAATCAATAATAAATCAGTAAATCAGTAACTAATTGTATTTATTTATTTATTATCGATACAATTTACGGAACTATATTTTACGGCGTGTTTGCCATTAATTTAAAAGAAGTACATTTGAACAACGCAAAATATCGCAGGTTAGTTGAGAACCAAACGACACATGTGAACACAATTGTAAGCAATGCAAACTTCAAGGGTTCACGGCTTTTCTTTAGACGTCTTTCCTAAAAGTCGGTTTGAAACAATGTAAGCATATTAAAGCCAATACGGTATCGTTTTATTTAGGCAAATTTGTGTTTGTGGTAGTTTTTCAGACAATCGCTCAAGTATTCAGCTGTCAAACGTTCATCACGTGATCTCCTCCACTGGAGAAGAACCCGGAAAACCGGAAGTCTTAAATACATCGACTCAAGAAATAGGTACTTCCTTATAAAAATAAACCTTACAAAATGTGCATGTTCAACCTGTTAGGATACTACATGTAGTTTCAACAACTTTGGATCTGTAGTTCCTGAGATCTAATGTGCAACCAAAAAATATAATCATAAGACTTAAAGGATATTCTTTCCAAATATTACTATGGGATTGTAGCGATATGAGGACATGTAGCCATATAATGACTCAAAAGATTTACTAACCTTACATGGCTGAACTAGCCATAGGGTCTCTGATGTTCGTTGTGGTCATTTAAATTGAAAACAATTTACAAACTAGTTTGAATTGGTTTTGTTGAATACATGGTGGCTATTTTCTTATTTAAAACAATTACTGTGTAAGTTATAATGTTGTTTAGTTGAACACCATATTTACATGTGTTTTTGATATGCTAAATAAAAAAAATAGTTATTTAGCCTCATTAATAAGACCAAACTGGTAACCCATGTGGCAAAATGTAAATGTAAGTACTGCTTGTTTTGAACACAATAAATGTGTTAAAGTAAGTGAAATTTGCGAATCGTTATACGAAAAGAGAAATTACCATCATAATATGAATACATGATTGTTAATTTCCTTTCAGATGAAAATTCACCAAATAGAGAAATTGGTAAGCTTTCCTTTTTTATCTGTAATACTTTAAGATAAACTATTTTCAGAAATTTAATCCCTGGCATCGTTGTCGGCCTCGATGTCTGCGTAATGCTCTGGTTAAGGAGAATGTGCAACAATTCAATATCACTGTTTCTACGATAGGTATGCATTTGAAACTTCACACATGGGTTTGGGATTATTGTGTGAGGTCCCATTTTGTACTCAAATTCATGTTAATAATTGTTTGTGCAACTCTATTTCTCTTTATCTTCTTAAGATATTGAAACAAAACATAACACATGAGTTCAGGGATCTTGTGTTGAAGCAAAAACTAACTTGATAATGTCCTATTTTGATTCAAAAGCCAATGACTTATTGAAAAATCAATGCAGTAAAATGACCAAAATGCACTTTTCCACTCTATAGGATACTGCATATAAAATTTCATCAAATTGCGATCATGAGTTCCATAGATCTTGATTGGAAACAAAAAGTTCATAAAAAACATGTCAAATTATCAATCGATGCCCAATAACTTCGTGGAAATTATTGGAGCAGAATGACCTCAAACAATGTGCTTGTCCGCCCTATTAGAGTTCTGCATGAAAAGTCATCAATTTAGCTAAGTTTAATCAACTTAGATCTTTAGTGCCTAAGATCTCATGTGCAACCATATGAAAACTAAAAATAATCCTTATCCTTTAAATCTATTCAAATATAGCTATGGGTTTGTAGCGATTTGAGGAAATGGAGTATTATAATGACTTTAAAAGGCTTATCAACCTTACATGGCTAAATAAGCCATAGGGTCACTGATGTTCCGTGTTGGCATTTAAATTGGAAAAATACACAATTAGTTTGTTTTGTTGAATACACGTTTGGTATTTGTCTTGTTTGAAACAATAATTGTGTTTGTTATACTATTTTTAAGTTGTACACCATATTTACATTTATATTTGAGATGCTAAACAAGTTACTTAGCCTCTATAATAAGACCAACATGGAGTCAAGGTAAATTTGTCAAAATGAAAATGTAAGAACAACTTGTATTGAACAAAATATATTTGTTAAAGTAATTGACATTTTCTAAGCCTAATATGATATCCTTTGCACTCCTGTAACGTATTAGAACGTAGACGTTTTTTTCTTTCCTCAAAACCGGGGCGATTTTTACAGTGAACGACTACAACGTTATAGAACGCATACACATTTCGTTGTTTCAAAACCTGACCCCTATTAAGCGTTGGAACCCTGAAACTTTAAAAAAAAAATACAATTATCAATGTTTGTAAATGAACTGAAACTAAATCAAAGACAAAAATTAAAATAAGACTGCGACGTTCGAATGTTCAATATACAGTCTGTTGACTATAAACTTGTCAAATAAAGTTTCGACCATTTATTGTTAATAATTGAGAGTTAAAATCAATAAATATTTAAATGCTCAAAATTCATCTTAAAAAAGCAAATGAGTGGTATTTTGAAAACAATTATTTTCTGTCATGTTTGTGGTATAAACTTTAGAAAGTTCTGCATTTCGAATGTTTATATGACAACGTTTTGGCAAAAAAGATCAAATCATACAACGGATCATGTGTAATATTGTTTATTGATCTGTAATAATTTTTTCAAAAATACGTTACAGAGGTTTATTTGCTATTGACAAAGTTTGTGAAAATACGTTACAGTTCTTCTTAGTATTCTCATGCACTTCATTTTTCAGTTGTATAAAAGCGTAAAAATACGGTAGAAACCGCTATGGGGCATCCCTTTCTAAAACAAATTATAACGTATTTAAGCAGATAATTGTTTGACGATAAACAACTGTGACGGGTAAAAA
>VMBQ01004529.1:33040-53605 GCA_007657795.1 Dreissena rostriformis
TATATATATATATTGCAGCCATTATACAAGTTGGATCTATGGGATCAAATAATTATGCTCGATTGAGGGAAAACACAAATTGCAATTGCCATGAAACCCTTATGTGTATCTTAAACTGGTTTAATCAATTGCAAATGTTCTGCTCTTTGGACTGCACTCAACAATTGAGTAGTTTAATAGTAATTTTAATGAGCTGGATAATTTGTGTATTACTGTTAAATAACAATTATGTTCTTTATAATTATGTAACGTGAATATCCATATTTTAAGAGCGACATCATGCAAATCTCGTTCTTTATAACAGATGGCATACGACACTTGCTGATTGGTGTAGATCATGTAAAGTCCGGTATGTTAATTGTGAATGCTTTCATGTATATTTTGCTCATTTTTTTTTAATTTGAACATATATATTTATTATCTTATACAATGGTTGTAATGCAATAATAATAATAATAATAATAATTTCATGTTTAATATTTTCTTTCATTAAAACTTACGCCTCACAAATATGTCTTCATTTCTAGCAATGCATTTACGAACAAACTGGAAAATAAAAGCACCATGATTCAAAATTATTCCGAAATGTTATGCTTCAGCACAGGCGTTACATATTGGAGTCATTAAGCGTTTTGTGTTCCTACGTCCTGTTTGCGAATAGCAAAATATAACGGAATCTTAAACAACGTCAAATACGTTTTTATTTATCATACTAAAAATACAAAGGATTATTCTATCTACTACCAAACAATAAGAATTTCCTCCTTTTTCAGAAAAGGTTGTTTTATGTGTGTTTTTATCGCATTGTATTGTTTAACCGATTTGCATTTAATATTTCCTCATTTTGTTAGAAGACGGCAAATAAATATTAAGAGCTTAAATCACACACTAGTAGCAACACATGCTTTAACAAGGCTTTGACGGTATAAAATTCACTAAATGAGCCACATACCGCTGTGGCAAAATCCCAATCAATTAAATAATGTGCATAACATTCCAGTTGTTCCTCGTAAAGTTTCGTAATGAATTCCAATCTCCATTTAGCACTGCAATTTTAAGTTTCTTTCATATTTACAAGAAAATTGACCACTGATCCAAACTAAGCATTTGCAACATTGTATACATACCGTGACTTCAAAAGTTTATTATCATCTTTATAATCCCATAACGCATCGCAATTGTTTGCGATTGGACTACACCAGTTAATAATCCCACCGTATGTATACAAGTGCTGGTTACTTACTTACGGCCAGTATGGGACTGAAACACATGACGAACGAGTTACTGTCCGCCACTTTTCCATCAGAAATATTGATTCTCTGCATAATAATACAAGTGTGTATTATACATTATTTGTATTAAATCTGGTTCTTATGAATGTGCTGTTAAAAGCGATAGCTGATTCTTAATTAAGGTTATAAATGTCATGCATTAGTAATACGGATATCTGATGACATCTTTACATATGTATGTATAAGAACAGTCGCAATTGGACCTTAACCGATAGCCTTACGGTAACAGCGCTGTAACTATATATGTATCTCGTCTGGTCTGTACAGAATCTAATGTGTTTATTGATGTGCTCACTTTTCTGATTTTTCCCTTCACACACTGTCGAATGATGGGAACACGTTAATAAAGGCCATGTTAAAAGTAGCGTATAACCTGAAAGACGAAGCAATTAACACATTTGAAAATTGACTATAGTTCGCCACCTTACCTATAATGTTTTGCGGTATATAAGCTAGTTCTGTATATGACCTCCGCTATTTAATGAGTGTATACATAAGTGACCGCAGTTCTAACCCGGAAGATAACTATTTAAGTCCGTATCAAAAGGTATTTATTAAAGGAAATTACAAGAAACTCTGCATTAATACCCATTTATTGGGTTAATTCGTTCTAAAAAACGTAATATTATGGCTTTCGTAAAAACTAATCAGCCTGGTATCCGTTTCGTAGTAAGTTTACCTGACACAAACCACATAAATGTTGAACGCGAGTTTTGGGTAGTACGAGTACTCGGTGTGTTTGGGGAGATGTAAAGAACACTCCCTGCATAGAGAGAATACCCGTGACCTCCCGGTCCCTAGGCGGACACCATTTCCATTATGCCACGGCTTTAAGTTTACATTTACTATATAACGACTTCATAATTCTTATAAATTTTAAATATGTCTTTTTTGTCATTATGTGGTCATTATGTGAGGGCACTTACAGAAAACTTTCCGTATTCGAATTAAAGAAAAGTCGCGCCCGCTGTCTTGCTGATATACATTAAACACATGAATAAGAAATTTCAAATGCAACAGCCAGATGATGTATTTGATTTAAAAAAAAGAGTATATATAACGTTCATGAAAGTGAGTATTAAATCACGCATGTTGAACAGTTGCCTTCCAAGACAAAAGCCCACTTTGACAGTGCAAACATATGGGGAGGAATGGCTAAATATTGTTAGTGCCAGTATACAGGAGGGCGTATATCCTGCACAGCATGTGTCAGCCTAGGAAGTCGTAGGAAACACTTAAGGAATACACACTGTTTAGTTTATTGTGTTGTTTTTTGCAAACGGGACAAAATGTATTTTGTGTGATATTGGGACAGATCCCACAGAAGGGGAAACAATGACATGTGGCATGTACGCTAAACTGTCCCTGCTTGAACAAAATGTGCTTAATACAAATGTTAGTCACCACATGTTCAAATATCCGTTCCTGAATATTGGACAATGAACTAAATGAATAATACTTGATTACTAAGGACTATTGTTCACGAGACTTAATAGCATTTATGTAAACTGAAAATACCCCATATTTTCTTTTGCAGACACTGTAATGACGTCAGATATGACCGATAATGACCTCATCCAGTCTGTATCGCAAGATGACCACGGGGATGATGTAAAAACTTGTGACACTGTTGAAATCAGTGAAACAGATCCATGGACAAGTATAAGTCCATTGTCAGAGACATATAATAACAGGACCAATGGCTACCCAGAAGACAAGAGCACAGTCAATGGAACAAAGAGCAGTGGTATGTTTATTAGTGTACATGTACATGTCAACATTGAACCATTTATACATTATTAAATTATTCAGGCCTGTATTAACCCGGAGCATGGGCCATGAGCATAAGGCGTTCCATGTAAATAGTAAAAAGTATATTTCAACCAAATATGTGATGTCCCAACCAGTAGTGGTAATCGAATGCAATATTGCATATTGCTAATCAAAACCCAGTGCTTAAAGGCACTACTTTAGAGGGAGTTCCAAGTGTTTCCATCTGATTCATATCGCATAAATCGTCACTAGTAATAGTAGTTAGTATATAGTATTAGTTATACTAGTAACTAGTAATAGTAAAAAGTATATTTCAACCAAATATGTGATGTCCCGACCAGTAGTGCTAATCGAAAGCAATATTGCATATTGCTAATGAAAACCCAGTGCTTAAAGGCACTACTTTAGAGGGAGTTCCAAGTGTTTCCATCTGATACATATCGCATAAATCGTCACTATATAACTGATATTAACATTGCTAAGAAAACGTATTCACGGCATGGGGTTGGATGAACAAAAAAATACAAGTTACACCAAATATATATGTATTGGCTTTCATATTATTATGTTAATTGTTAACGCAAAGTTACTTTCCCGTTCGCCTGAATGTCAGAAAATGTGTGCATTTTGAATTCAATCTAAATTTGAATTTACTCCTGCATTGGTTGATATCATTGTATCTGAAAATTGTCAACGTCACTGTTTGCTTTAAATAGATAAAACGTTTCTTATTAATAGCCGCTCTCAGAATTGACATATGTTTACGAAGTTGTCTAATAGAAAAATAAAGTCCGCTCAATACCCTGAATTTGTGTGTAGGAAGGTAAAATGCAGACCTTGCTTGCAAAGCTGATAAACTTGAACTTAACTATTCGGAACATGATAAAAATATAGTTCACTTGCATGGTCAGATTTATTTATTTTAGGTTTCAAATTTTGAGCTTTACGGTTAGTTTAATTTAGGTTACACCTTTTTATTAAAGCTCGATTGCAACCACAGGCTAAGCTTATTGAACTGCTCTTCCCTACATGTCCTAGTTAGAACCAGTACTTGGTGTCTCTTGGGGATATGTAAAGAACACTCCCACCATGAGGAGCGAAGCCGAGGTCTCTCGATCCATAGACGAACATTATTTCCACTATGCAACGGCTTTAACTTTACATCAACTGAATGAAAACTTTAGAATGATATTCAACTTTCTATATGTCTGTGGGGTAATTATATCGGGGCAATGACATACAATTTACCTTATTCAAGTTGAATAAAAGTCCCGCCCGCTGTCTTGTTAATTTACATGTAACACGGGAACAAGAAATTACAAATGTAACATCCAGTAATGAGTATTGGGAGATAAACTAAATGAATAATCCTTGTTTCCTATGGACTATTGTTCAAATCATTTTCTATACTATCTGTAAACTGAACGGATTCCACATTTTCTCTTGCAGAGAATGTAATGACAGCAGAAACGACAGGTAATGACGTCATCCAGTTTGAGTCGCAAGATGAAAATGAGACTGGTATAAAAACTTATGACACTTTTAAAATCAGTGTACCAGATCCATTGGCAAGTGAACGTCCATCGACAGAGAAATTTGATAACAGGACCTATGAAGGCGGCCCAGAGGACAAGAGCACAGTGAAAGGCAAAAACATCGGTGATATGTTTTTTTTTGTACATTGCAATGTTAACATTGAAACAGTTATACATTATACAATTATTCAGGCCTGTATTTACCTGGAGCATGGTGCATGTGCCATAGGCTGTCCATTTTAATTATATNTATTGCAGCCATAATACAGGTGGGATATATGGGATCAAAAAAGTGTGCTCGATTAAGGGAAAACACAAATTGCAAATTGTATTTCAATTGCCCTGAATCCTAATGTGTATCTAAAAGTGTTTTAATCAATTACAAATGTTCTGTTCTTTGGACTGCACCCAACTATTGATTAAGCAGATCCATTAAGGGGTTGCATTTGGGGCCAGTTAGGTTAGGCTAATCGTCAAGGTCAGCGTCACTGTTTGCTAAAAATAGATACAAAGTTTGTTATTAAAAGCCACTATTAGGATAAATATATGCTGCTGAAGTTGTCGAATAGAAAAATTAATCCCGCTCAATATCTTGGATTTGGATGGAGGCTTTGTGGTGTAAATTTGGTATAGGAAAGTTAGATGCAGACTTTTTCATGAAAAGTTAATTGAATTCAACTAAATTATTTAGTACAAAGATATAAAATATAGAAATGTAGTTAACAGACATGGTGACTTTTTTTATTTTCAGTTTTAAATTTTCAGCTTTTAATTAAGTTTAATTTAGATTATACCTTTTCATATTAGCTCTATTGTATCGAAAGCCTGTTATTGAGATTCCCCATAATTCGTTTCCTGGTTAATACCAGTACTTGGTGTGTTTTGGGGGAGATGTAAAGAACACTCCCACCGTGGGGAGCTAACCCATGACCTCCCGGTCACTAGCCGGACACCGTATCCACAATTCCGCGGCTTAATGTTTACATTTACTATATAAACTACTTCATAATGATATTCAACTTCGAATATGTCTTTGCGGTCATTATATCATGGCACTGGCAGAACATTTACCTTATTCAAGTGGAATAATAGTCGAGCCCGCTGTCATGTTTTAATACAAGTAACACTGGAAAAAGAAAGTCCAAATGTAACAACCATTATTGAGTATTGGAAGATGAACTAAATGAAGAATACTTGTTTCCGATGGAGTATTGTTCACAGGATTGTCTAAAATATGTGTAAACTGAAATGACTCCATATTTTCTTTTGCAGAGTAATGACGCCATCCAGACTGAATCGCAAGATGACCAAGAGACTGATGTAAAAACGTGTGACACTTTTGAAATAAATGAACCAGATCCATTAGCAAGTATAAGTCCATCGACAGAGACATTTGATAACAGGACCAATAAAGGCAACACAGAAGACAAGAGCACAGTCAAAGACACACAGAGCAGTGGTATGTTTATTTTTGTACATTGAACTGTATACATTATGCAATAATTCAGACCTAGATTTACATGGAGCATGTGGCATGTGCATAAGGCTTTCCATTTAAATATTAAAACGTATATATCCATCAAATATGGGATGTACCGAGCAGTATTGCTTATCCAAGTACCTAAAGGCACCACTTTAGAGGGATTTGGGAGGCACGAGTGATTCCAGCTGATCAAAATCGCATACATCTGCATGTTCTATGTTAAAATTGCTAAGAATACGTATTCACGGCAGGGGGTTGGAGGTACAAGAGATAACAAGTTACTCCAAGTAGATCTATATTGGCTTCCATAGTATTATGTTTATTGTTAACGCAAAGTTACTTTCAGGTTAGCCCGATTTCCAGAAAATGTGTGCATTTTGAGATCAATCTAAATTTATTTTTCCATTGGTTGCAATAATTTACTCTGAAAAGTGCCTTTTGCGTGCATATAGCATTACCTGATTTGCACTTGTTCAGTAAAAAAAAAACATCCAAAATTCACTATACAATTTACACTAAAACATGCCTTAATTTTGTGTATATGATATTCTTAGATACATTTATCGTCAATATTGGCCGGATATTTTTGTATTGAAGTCGTTTGTCAATGATGTAGATATGGCAGCAACATTTTATTTGTCATGTTTATACACAGTTTCATGAAATGTTTATTAATGTGTAATGTACCTTTCGAGAAATGGCATTACTTAGTGTAAATATATTTTATTAAGAACCATCTGACATTTGAAATCAGCATAAATGAAGAGTCATTCATCACGTTTAATATGTATGCCAAGATACATAATCATGTTCTATGTATTTTTCGATTTATTTTGTACGGTGGTCAGATGCACAAGAGGAAAAAAATCAAATTTGGCCAAATAGCAGCTAAAACTTTTCCATATATTGATGCATTTTAAAAAACCTTGGCACAGATGCAATACATCATCAGTGGACATGTCACGTTTTACACTCGTCTCCCTACGACCAATGACAAACTTTTGGAAACGACTTTTTTTAGGTCAAAACCCTGTCCCTGTAACTCAGAGGTCAGGGTCACACGTAGAGGTCAAATGTCAAATGTGGTTGTAAAACAGCTTGTCGAGGCTGTATTTGTTCCATTCACCATTAAACCTTATGAAATAATATCACAAATGGCGACCAAGAGGAGACTGAGCGTCGCTTGTACCATCTGTCTCAATACCTCAAAGTTCAAGGTCAAACTTGGCAGTCGAGAGCATCAACGCTCGATGGACACACGTCTGGTTCATTTAGGTCTATCTCATTGTTTTCTTACTAAGTTTGTACCTTCTATAAGATCAAGTCTTAAACAATGTGTTCTGTTTTACTCGGCTGTGCTCTTAAAAGCAATTATGGACCTCATGCGTATGCGCTTTTTAAAAAAAGTAGATTTTTCTAATATCCATTTAACATACAAATTAGCGCTATCATAAGGCGTTCTATGAAGAGAAACTTGAACAACGGCTGCCGTTGTGGTGTCAATATCAACGTTCTCTAGTTTCAAAATTGTATTGACATGAGCGAAAGCATGGCTTAGAGAGTTCGAAATATTAATTAAGCGTCGTTTGAAATGAAAATGATCATATTCAAATGCTTTGTTGGAAAATTACGACTATTTTTCGATCTGAAGCAAATATAGCTATTGCTTCCATCGTCGTGTAAATATAATTGAAGCGATATTTTGACATACTCTCCCATAACGCGAGGGCTACGGTCGCATTTATTCCCTGGCCTAAGCCACTAATCTCTTTTGAAATTCAAATCCGTGCAATTTCTTTAGCTAACATGAGAACGAAGTGCTCAATGTGACTTATCGTGCCATGCCCGGCGTCAGTTGTCGTTCACATTGCGGAGTGCAGTGTGCCGTCAACTCTTAGCTCGTTACCATTCAAGAACAACTTTGTATCAATACTTGATAACTCACCATGTTAAGAGGCAACATTTATTACTCAATATTGATGAAACTTCGTGATAGCGTTTATCTTTACATTATTTAGATCGGGGTTGCATCTTGGTCACAAATAATTCCAAAAACTATGTAACTAGATAGAATGTTAGAAAAACCTCTATTGGCCACAATGATGAATCGATCTTAGTGAAAGTTGGTCAGATTATTCATCTTGATAATATCTAAAGACTTTCAATCTGGTTACATGCATTGAAAATCTACATAACCGGGTCAAGTCTATAACAATTGGTTACCGTGAACTCTGGTGAGCGCTTAAGGACCATCATGACCTGCTTTTTATTCTTAGTAACGATATTTTGTGCTTAGTTAATGGTTTTGAACAAAATATGTACTATATGTCGGCTTTGTTTTTAGATACTGAGACCAGCCAATTTTACAAGTACAAGATGGATGTTTCCGGCCTTCCTGCATATACATTCAGTCGAACTTCAATTCAAGGCATAGAATGGAAATGCAGAAAACATCTAACAAAAACAAGATTCAGTGAGCGCAACACAGAAGTATTCCTGTCTAAAGATGTTCATCTGTTTACAACCATGAGACAATCAAGCATAGTTAAGTTCGCCACTTCAATGGATTGTCGCATTGAAATGAAAGATATTGAGAACACAATAAGGGGAACATATGCGCCGTGCGTTTTTGTTATTGAATATAAGCAGCTCCATGCCATTGTTAATATTTTCGAAGAACTACAGGAGAAGAGTTTGGAATTTTGCGTCTTAATAATTGCTGATAAATCGTGTATTGATGATATGCAAACGTTTCACAAGCTGCTGGTCGCATACGCTTCGGAAAATGATATGCAAGACGCTGTAGATGATCTTCTTGAAAGGTTTGCATTTTCGGTTCTAAGGAAATTGATGGAGGAAATTCCGACAGAGGCTGACGTTGGCCTTGATGAACGGAATAAATGTAGGTTTTTTTTCGATTGGTGTTTGATTTGTTTAGACATCTAAACGTTGATGCAAATCTAAAAATATATGACAGATATATATTTACTCCATATTATATAGGTGCGTTTAATGAGACGTTGAAAGACATCTATCAACATATTCGAGTGGCGTACAACAGCAGTGGAGTACCTGTTGATGAGCGACCTTTGATTCCAAAAGACAATCACAATTACCCCTCAAACATAAACAAAGTACGTACACAACGTATACATAATACACATACACAGTTGATAACGGTATATATNACAAGAAAATCAACAGGTCCATGAGGAAGAGCCCAAACTGGTAGCTCTTATATCTCGCCATGTAGCTACACATATACAGTCTGGTGATCTGAAAGTTTCCGACAAGATTCTAGGACATATTGAATATATACATGATTTGGATTGGCTCGATATCGTACCAGTGGATGTCGCTAAGGAACTGCAAAACGATTGCGAAACAAGGTTTCGAACGGAAAATGGTATTTTGAAACATGCAGAACTTAACAGGTATACATTAGAAAATCGATCGCCAGTTCACATTTGGGGAGCAAAATCGGCACCTGGCTTGGGATTTCTATCAGAATGTGACCCAAGTGAATCAAATAATTACATTTTTGTTGCGAGTCGATCTGATGAAAATGTTTTCTGCCTCCCCGGTGATAGCGGTTCTTTTGTTTGTAGCAGCGACAGAAAAGGCCAATTGTTTGCATTAGCAATACTTATTGGTAAGTTTACGCCATTAAAAGTTATAGAGCCAGCGCTACAAAGTAAAAAATATGCCAAAATGTTCGAGGACATTCCAGCAAAAGAGCCACTTAAGGAGTCTAACGAGCATGCACAAAACAAACTTGAGGAAAATACTGGCGTGGGAGACGATACAGCACACGGAACAGACAATCGCACGTTGACAACCGAACAACAGATATACAGCAGAGAAGGTCAACAACAAGAGCCAGAATTTGAGCAAATTGATAACTGTGCCAAAATAGACGAGGGCATATCATCAGGAGATCCAATAAAAGAGTCCATTGAGCATGCACACAGCACACATGCGGAGACGGCTTGCATGGGAGACGAGCCAGCACATCGCACGTTGACAACAGAAACACTGATAGACAACAGAGAATGTCAACAACTAGAACCAACATTTGTTGCGCTAAAACTTGTAAACGCATTTAAAGTGTTGCCTGAAAAATACCATTGTGAATTCAGACTCTGTAAAGAAAAGAAAGAAGTTAATGCTTAAACATATTCAATGAATAACTTCTATCCAGACAAACAACTCGTACACACATATTTGACTTTCGGGGCAATGTAACCAAACATCTTATTTAATAAGACCTAAATATTAAAAATACTTATATATAAAAACGAGTATATACGATCTCATTATCTTTTTTTCAAAGCAGAAGAAGCGCTGATGAATAAACAAAAACTACAGCAACACATCCGAAGAAGTCGTTTTCGAAAATATACGAAAGTATAGTTTTATTCAGTTGCAAATAGGTTTCTGCTGTATAGCAGAAAACTCGTGCATGTACACAAAACCATTACACGGTTGGATAACCCCATTTATCTGATTAGATTCGTTCATACGACGGATTCACATTTTGACTCTTCAAAAAACGAGTAAACGTGTCGGTACTTGTTCGTTATAAATTTAATTAAAGTAAGCATTTATTTAATTTATGGTACCATATAAAGATTTTGAAATATTTTATATAACAGCCCTCGTTCATATTCAAATGTTGCTTAAAGTTTGTGAGAATAAACTATTGAAATCGCTTATACTCGCTTAAACAACTTGAACGTCAAAAATCCCAAATTGCAACGGGAAAGTATGTTCCTGTAAGCTATTGATGGTTGTATTCAAGTTCCAATATAGGTAAACATTGTCGAAATAAGAACACACATTTCAAACATACATTTTTGAAGTTTAAGCTTAATTTATTTTGTGAAACATTTTAAAATTTAAACACTGGCCCCCAAGTCAAAGTGTTTACGAACACTGGTCTTGTGTATATACTAGTTTGGTGTTTTTCACAATTCCCATGCTTCTCGTTAACAGTTATATTGCTTATTGGATTTGTTTTTATAAAAGTTTTGTGATTTTCAGAATTACTTTAAATCACATCAAATGTTCTATTGCTTATCGTCATAAGATGGACAGATTGTTACGAGGGCCGTCTATTTTTTATTTTTTTAAACATTTGTTTTTTGAAATACATTTGTGTACATTTCAACATTTTTCTAAGTGAAATGCACGTCATAAATTCTAACCCAATAGTTGTTAAGTTTGTGGATAAAAAATGTTCGTTTTGTTATTATCTTTGATTGTTCAATCTGCTGTACCTTTTTAAGTTGAGGTTTATTTGGCGAAAACCAAAAACATTTTATTGACGACATTAACGGCACTTCTGCATGCACACATCATGTGTGTTATTTACATTTTATGCTAAAAGAAATAAGGCCAGAGAATGTTTACTCTAAAATGAAAATAATGTTAGACCTATTTCACTTATTTAAAGACAATTTTAAGAATCAGTTGGAGGAAATACTTTATTTAAATTTATTTTACTTTGTTTTGTTTTGGTTGCTTTTTTAGTTGGATATTTCGCCGTTTTCAACAGTTTTTTTATTGTGTTGATCTAATAAGCGTTACCACTATAAAAATAACTAGTGCTTATGTTAGCAAATATTATTATAATGGTTATAGCTTTAATGTTTCAAGTGTAATAACCAATATATATTGTGTTAGATGTACCATCCTTTTAGTGAACTGTTAACGCATGAAATACGTGCAGATGTAGTGCGCCGCGGTTACGACCTTGTGTGTATATTAATTATTGCAAGTTACTTTACATGGTGATGTTATTCTCGCTTGTCATATTTTACATTTCTTAAATTTCTACTTTTTTATGTTTTAAGTTTAAATTAATTTTTAAAGCCTGTTCACGATCTTTTGGATTGCACCTCGTACTAATAATGTATAAATATATTTACTTTTTATCCCAACCATCACTTATTTGATCTAAAGGTCGTTACTTAAAGATCGAACAGAAACCCGTTTGATTTGACAATATATGTATATATCCCAGACATTTGTAAAAAGTCTTTAATTGCATTTTTTATCTGTGCGGTATTATTAATGTGTTCTAGTTTATTTGTTTAGTTAAGCGTAATAACAATTTGTTTTACGGCATTATTTAATTCTTTCGTGGCATAAAGAAGGAATACAAAAAAAAAGAAAAAAAAGCGTCTGTACGTATTTTTGGTATGTGTAGATATTTATTGTGTATAGTAATAAATTTGTTTGTTAAACATTGTATTGTACATTGTGTATATTTTGCAATTACCCGATCCCCTTTACGAATATATGTTGAACGAAACTTGTTTACAACAGCCACGGATCTTTGATAAAATGAATCGTATATCATTGGCCACCATGGTACACAGACATCCAATAAATAGCCATTCAGTCTGTTACCTTATATGTAAGAAATTATAGATGTAAATGGCTATTGTTACACAAGAAACCATTATGGTTTGTGTGAATAGAAATCTGTTCCGTTCTGTTCTCAACACTTGCCAATTCAAATCGCTTATAATAAAAAAAAACTTTATTGGTAAATAAATTCTTGTTCTCATCTTCTTCTTTATAACAGAACACTGAATGATTTAAAGTCCCATTAACACTCAAAATCAACGAATATTTCGTAAAATGAAGTTAACACATAAAAAATCAGTGTTCCAATAGACAACATTTCAACGCTAGATTTGGTCTGGTAACATAGATTTAACAAGATACAAAAAGCTCCTTTTTGTGGGACAATATATTAAACACATGTCTATGTACCATGTTATTGTTCGTGTGTCGTATAGATATCGTTTCGGGAAATCAAAATGCCACACAAAAATAAAAACGAGCATATTGTTTCTCGTTAAATCTAAGTTACCAGACCACATCTGGCGTTGAAATTTTGGTTATTGCTATAAGGAACAATGATTGTTTATCGGTTAACTTTATTTCATGATATATTTTACAAAATATTCGTTGATTTTGAGTGTAAATGGGGCTTTTAACTGGATCACCATCTTGGAACGGTCGGTGGAAAAAACTTCAATGATAGTAAAACGCAATTTATATCCTCTGAACATTGTATTCCGTGCATTTTGTTAGATATCGTTATACCCATTCAAACATATAGTCATAGGTGTATTTCATATATGTCGTTTAAAAAATGTAACATTCTAGCTGTAACAAATATTTATGTTCTTAACGTATAAATGCCCTGCTTTTATGTATTGTCCTTCTTCATGTTTTAATGTCATGTGCTAAAATATTGTATAATTTGTACGCATTAAACTTGTGTATTTGGAATTAAAATGTTTCAGACATATTAGTTACTTTTTCAAACTTTGGATAATTGATAGGAAGTATAATATATAAAAATTTGAGATCGCAATCCAGTTACAACATCGAGTTAAATTGTAATTGTATTTAAAAGAAAATCTGTGTCACTTTCAAAGATATACCCATTTGTATTGGATCGTTTATTGTTTTTGTTTTTTATTTGTGCCGTGTGTTTTTCAGTGATCTAGTGAAGTTCAGATAACGTAATACTACATGTCCTTGGTATTCCGGATTACAAGTACTGAGTGTACATACAAACAGTATGCTGTATCGTCGGATACACACGTTCGACGCATTCCACCCCTTTCCATTAGTCATGGTTTATTCGACTATGGCCATAAACTGACAATTGCCCTATTCTTGAATCTGATGTTTGGGGAGAAATAATATCATGGCCGATACTCATACAAGTTGTGTGGCATGGCTGAACAAAGATATCATCGATATTGTAGTCAAGCTATGTATCAAGCGATAAAATCAAAAACCGCATGTATGGACATGGGTTACATGGTGAATAGACATTGAGATACATGATGAATAGACATGAGATACGTAGTGAATAGACATAAGATACATGATGAACAGAAATGAGATTCATGATGAATAGACATGGAATACATGATGAATAGACATAGAGATACATGATAAATAGACATGAGATAAATCGCCAATAGACATAAGGTACGGGATGAATAGACAACAGATAACTGATGAATACAAACGAAATTCATAATAAATAGACATGATATACTTGATGAATGAACAAACTTACGAATGAAACGCTTCCTGAGATTTCCGTGGATGTCTCAATATAATTTGATTTCGAAACATACTGATGTGGTGATGCCCGGCATGAAAGGTAATATGCCGCCCTCAATCGTGATATATCGACTTTCTCCGGAATGCTCCGTTAGATAGATTGGTTTGTGAAATTTTATGAAATAAATCGTCTGATGATCCAGCGGGGATTCGCCCTCTGTCAGCATATAAACTTGTTGTTTTTCTTGTATTTGGGCTGGCTAACACTCCCTCTTTACCTGCACAGTTCTACACTTCATTTTTAGTTGTTCGCTTGCGAACGACTAAGGTTTATAGACCACGAATTCCGATTCGAAGTGTCTTAACTTGCATTCACCAACGAACCTACCTGTAAGCATACGCGCAAAAAGGAGTTTGCGGCGCGGTTTCAGTTCTTGAACTATATTCATTTACAAATTGACACATAATATGAATATCGTGTTAAAGGGAATAGTTTTGAACGGATCGTATATAGCAAAAGTAAAACAAAAACACTACATTTGTTCACTATACATGTCGCAGAGCGCAAAGTATGTTTATATTGTGAATGGTAAAATAGTCCACTATGTGCTACGTAGTGTATTCCTGCACACAGGTCATTCATAATCTAAGGCTATTAATAGATCAGAGAACATGACATTCACCAATGGGATGTCGAGATTGCAATACACTATCATGCGATAGTGCTTACAAGGAACTTCATCAATGGGCTGTCGAGAATGCAAAACACTATCATGCGATAGTGCTAATTATAATTCGTCAAATATTAATTTTCGTTCCTAACTAATAATAATGTCCAATGTTTAAACAAAATTTAGTTTGAATTACCGAATGCATGAAAAACATAAATATCCAACGCAATCCACGCATACATATTTCGGCTGTTTCGAAATCAAGATAAATATGTTGTAATGACACAAAGGGGAGTTTTATAGTACCGTGTACTTAACTGACACGTGACATTTCCTGTAAAACGCTAATGCATAAAGCTGTATCGAAAACTTCTGACTTCGTTTCGGTAGAATAGTAAGGATTAGCGATTTACTTACATAGTAGGTTCGTAAAAAATATTGGTGACGGGGGTGGGGGGGGGCAGTTACACGTTAATGTCAATACATGAAAATGAATGAAGATGAAATGGAAAGAAATTAAACGAAGCATAACATTTCTGGGGAAAAATGCGATAGTGCTTATACATGGAACATCACCAATGGGATGTCGAGATTGCAATACAATTTCATGCGATAGTGCTAATTATTATTCGTCAATTATTAATTTTCGTTCCTAACTAATAATAATGCCCAATGTTTAAACAAAATTAAGATTGCATTACCGTATGCATGAAATACATTAATATCCAACGTAATCCACGCATACATATTTCGTTTGTTTCGAAATCAAGATAAATGTTGTTATGACACAAAGGGGAGTATGATAGTATAACTGACACGTGACATGTCCTGTAAAACGCTAATGAAGTAAAGTTAAATCGACTGGCAATTGGCTTCAAACATTTGCTTACATGGTACGTTCGTAAAACAATATTGGTGACGTGGGGGTGGAGGGGGTGAGAAGTTACACATTTACATGAAAATGAATGAAGATGAAATGGAAAGAAATGAAATAAAAATAAAATTTCTGTCGAAAAATAATTAACAAACAATTAATGTGTTTTGCTTGAGATTTTTATTCAATGCTCGTTGATACCAATACAGTTATTATTATAATTATGTTGTGATTCATTCTTTGTTAGACTCAAACACATCAACGGATACACTCACGCTAACCACCTGTGAATCAAAATGCAATGTTTGCGTCATAAAAATAGTCCACTGCCTGTTACGTTAAAATCGCATAACACAGCTCTCCTTAAAGGTCACAGGTGCAGGTCAGCCAATAGATGCATTCGCGAATACGCAGAGTAAATGAAATACACACATGCGCGCGCAGCACAGCAGCTGATGCGGTGAATATGCGACTCGTGACGATTTCTCCTGTCTTCTAAATTGCACGGGTGATAACAATATTCGGCGTAAATGCTAACTTTGAAATAAAGTTAGAAAATTTACGTTTCTGAATAATTAAATTGAAAATTATTGTGTATTTTCCCACTTGTTAGTCACATATCCACCGCATGAACTATGTGTTATTATAGTCAAACCACACAATAGTGTTCGTAGAAAAAAAATTACTACGGTAGATTCTGTGTGTCTTCACACGGCTTTTAATGAGTTTATTTCTTCTCCATCGAAATATATAGTATGTCTTTATTTGATTAACATGCAGTTTTCTTTCGACACATTCAAATCAAACTTTCATAGTCTCGTCATGCGAAAATAGGTCTTATGGCGTTTCGGCCAGCGTAGCTCAAGACCAGCTTGCGCAATTGGGAAATCTGGTCAGAGGCGACGCTGTCCGCTATAAAATCACGCAAGGTGTAATGGTCTCATTATGCATCTCCGGACCAGACTGCGAGATGCGCATGCTGGGCTATAGCTATGAGGGCCGCATATGGCATAAAACCCATTTTCGCATGACGCGGGTCTTTAAAAATATCATTGCGTATTGTAAATGACACATTTAAGCACAATGCTTTTCAATATAAAATTGAATTTAAACTGTGTTATTAATAGCAATCTGACAAATAAGGGTAGCCTATACGGGCGTTCAGGAACAATTACCAGACGGGCTGACCGAGTACGGCAAACATGTGTGGTTAGATAATTAAACGATTTCCCCCTTATCGTGACACTATACTCTTTCGGAAGTTTTTTGTTTCCTCATCTTGAAAGCAAAACTATGTTATCAACGTTTATCGATATACCATTATTTCTTCCCCTGACGATTACAGAACATGACGGCCTGTCAGCCTATATGGTATTCGATAATCCAGTCCTGTGTATGACCATTTTGGGAAAAAAGTAATTTGGGTTAAATTGTGTAGTTTACGACGAAATATTTCGAATTGAGTAAAAATAATTTTTTTAAATAGAATGCACGGAGAAGAAATTAAAGTTATTAATAATATAAATATGAATTTAATAGCAAACAAATATTATTTTTATTTTTCATTCAAAAGTTTGACAAAATAGCTAACACAGGTGTGCAATCACCACGTTGTTTTGTTATAATAACTTCTTATTTCCTTAAACATAATTTTGTTCTATTGTATTGTTAGAAGATCAACACCAAATGCTATCATATTTACTGTAAGTTTCACACACAAGTGTTGTATCTACATGATTAATATTGAATTTATATGTAATGAAATGTTCATAAGCAAATTTCAATACATAAACCTTATAGACCGTGAAAACATGTGACTATTAAAATAAATCTTTACCTCTTTACATTAGAATCCCTTATCTGACATGTGGTCATTATAACTGGACGAAACTTCTAATACAAAAAAGAACTTGCGTTTACCAGCATTTTGTGTATAATTTGTTTTGCTTGAGCTATACTGCATATTTAATTTTGCTATATTATGCTGCTCTTTTGAGATTCCAAAGATTGTTGATAATGCGTATTTAAATGGAATTGTCTGTCCTTGCGCATTGTTAGTCCATCGAGTCATGGCTTAATGCTTAGTCGGTATATATTCTAGTACACTCTGATTATTAATTTTTTAGCTCATCCATGTCATATTATATATATATATAATCAATCCACGAGGCGCGCAAATGGATCTCACTCAATAAACCTCATTTGACACCGGATATGCAATGGGATTTAAACATTAAAAAAAGGCGCAACATTAAAATAAAGGAATCCCACTTTTGAAAATAAGGTAAACCTCATCATGACACGTTAAAGGTAGGTAAAAAATAGCCCAACATTTCAATGACATGGATGAGCTCAACAATTAATAAACACAGTGTATTTGAATCCTAATATAAAAGTGGCGTTTTTCTTGGTAAAATACTGGTAGTCCAGAAATGTGTCATTGTTCTGTGTAAATAAATGCAGTTATTAATATTCGATCCAAATACGAAAATAATCCTGATTCGAATAGTTTCAAAGGTTCACACAAAAATACACTGGTTTTTCCATAGTGCTGGTATCCCAAACATGGGTAATATTCAGGGATCCCACTGGCTTCCTTTGACATGTATATGATTTCATGATTTTTCTGCCCAATAACGAACAAATATTTCACAGTATTTTCAAAACGTAATATATACAAATAAGGAAAATACAACTTCTGATTAATTTTTTTTTTAACTATTGTTTTTTTTCATGAAAATAATATTTAAAAAAATCTGTCTTCATTCTTTAGCTCAAGTGGTCTAGAGTGGGCGCTTATGCTTTCAACGGTTCGGGGATCGTATCCCAATGAATGCAAAGTATTTTTAAATAAAATTATTTCTTGACATTATTACTTTTTACTAAGATTCGTGCACAATTTAATATGTGTTAGTTAATATATTTAATAGCATTATCCAGAAGTAGAAAGTTAGGAGTTCATGTAGTTGGTATTTCCCTTTGCTAAAATTTCTTAAAAGTCCCCATAATTATGTCCTCACTTACACCAGTGGTACATGTAGATATCTCAAGCCTTGAACTTGTGTAGGCCCTATATGACCCTTTTATAGTACTTATACTTTTCCATCAAATTCTTAAATTTCGTTGTTACCGACGATCGACTAAGCCCCAAGCGTAGCTTCAGTTGTTTTGGAGGGAGAGAGAACAATTTAATCATTATCAAGGGCTCAAAAATAAAACACTGCCCAACCATGTTGAAGCATAATAATTCTACAAATGCACATTGTTTTGTATGTTAAAATCCGAAAGGTATTCCCTTCAACAAAACGTGGCAATCAAGCAAAAGGGAAGTACTACAGAAAAATATGCCAACTGAAAACAATGAAAGACGAGAGGAAAGAACAACATTTCCATAAAATAAATTAAAATAATTATATTGGATATAATTTATTATGTATACAATTCAGATTTACCGCAATAGTAGGGTCAATATATGAAGAAAAAAAAACTTCAACCACCAAAAAATTGCTACAAAAGGTATTTTAACTGAACCTTTTAGGGTAGACGCTCCTTTAAAACATATCAAAAGTTTACCACAATCGGACCTCCGGATTTTTTTTTCAAGATGGCCGCCAAGATGGCCGCCAAGACCTATTTATGATCATAACTATGTAACTATACGATCAAATTTGATGAATTTGGTGTCTATTCCTAGGTTTCAAGGGGCAAAAAACAAATAAAGATCATCAGACATTGTTTAAGTTTACAATAGTACACACGAATCCAACATGGCGTCTAAAATGGCCGCCAAGATGGCCGCCAAAACCTATTAATGATCATAACTATGAAAATATTTACTCAAATTTGATTTGTTTTGGTGGATATACATAGGTTTCAAGGGGGCAAAGAACACATTAAGATTATCATACATTGTTTAAGTTTATTATGTTACACAGAAACATCACATGGCGTCCAATGACACAATACGAAGGACCGCAAGTCCATTACTTTTAACGTGATGCTAGTTATGTGAAACGCCATAGTTTGGACCTGCCACGATTGCTGGATTTTAACAAGAGGATCGATATTTTTCAGCTTCAGGCAACACTGAATTGGTAGGGAATGATGCGTATCTTGCATCAGCAAAGCCAGTACCCTGGGTTGTTGTTAGTCAAATTCTTGTCTATGATTAATATGTACAATGGGGACAAAGCGTGCATTCTGTCATCATAAGTCTTAGTTTGCAACCTTGCCACAACCTTCACACCATTGTAACGTTTGACAAACCCTTGTATTGGAAGGCTGCCGAAATCAGCATTGATGCACAACAAAGTAGTTGAAAATGTTGTTCAGAATTGGAGATGTTTCATAAACGTATGAACTTGCAGGGGAGGGGGCAAAGGATCCCTAATGGAAGAAACCGCTCTCAAAAACATACTTGATGCTGTCTATTGAGAAATGCAATTGTGCATATTGTGACACGAAAAGCTGTCCAGAGGGCTTCACGGGACCATCTTCTTGTTGAAAAGTGCATACACAGCCAGCTTTCAGCCGAAATGACCAAGGAAGATCCAGACATTCAGATACTGCTGGATCATGCCAAGGATTTGTACTCTTCCCTTCTGAGGGGCAAAACGACGCTAGCAGATGATATGTTATGCGATTTTGATCAAACTCGAGAGGGCTACAGAGAAGAAGAAACATGAAATTGCCCAGACCTCAAAGACAAGCATAGTATGGCTGAATTATCAGCTTATGATAAAAAATTCAAGGGTGTTGATTAAAGCATATCGTACTGGGTGTTGGTTGATGCATTAGGCAGTGCCCGATTTGCTATCCATCTTTGCTGCAGCTGGGT
>VMBQ01004529.1:55892-80868 GCA_007657795.1 Dreissena rostriformis
TGTATAAAAAAATATTTAAAACATGCGTTTGTATTTCAGTCCACAATGAACGATACAACATCCGAAATGACAACCACGAACTTGACCGCTATGACGTCACCGTTCACCGGGAACACACCATCAAGTACAAGGGAAAGTAAGAGTTTTGTTTCCATCAGATTAACCTCCCATTGCCTACCGATATGTCCAAAATGTCTTAGACGTACCTTGTCAAGTCTCCTTTTTAAAATCGTATTTTTGTTCATCGTTATAAGTTAACTTAAGTTACATATTATAGAAGAGATCCACATTGGAATTGCCACGTAAAATAAATTAACAAATTCATTAATAGTGGGCTAATATATACACGCTGAAAAATAAATAATGCCAATGGATAAACATGTAGTACCAAGTTATTAATAGAGATTTAAACTTATTTATTCTCAAATTGATACAGGTGCACCATGCTATAATACATGATACATGATGAATTTACCCTGTATAACACACCAAATGCCTTTCATCGTTTAACTTATCAAATCTGAAATAAAATAGTTTATTTTACACATAATATTCAGACTGTATGATTGTTTGTATTGTATGCTAAAATTCGTATGCCTCTAAAATATATTACTCAGTAATAAACATAAGTCAAATCCATGTCGGCACTATTTCCGCGTTTCATTATCAGAGCACAATTGTGTGATACGAAGAAGTAAACTGTAGAATGTCCAGTTAATAAATAGAATTAAAACGGTAGCTCGTGTATCTTCTGTAGCCCACTTACTCAGCCTAATTCATTGCAATCAATTACAGTTTGAATATCTGTGACATCCAATTCCGTAAGTACAGCACTGTTATAAAGAAGCATTCTCCTAATGGAGATGTTCCAACGTTCAAGTTCATATGTGTAGTAACTACACGGATGCATTAATCGCGTGCACGAACAAACGCGGATATGTGTTTAGGACAACATTCAAGAGTGTTACTTATAATAATACTATTCACAGTTAATGTTGACGTTCTATAAAACAAGTACGGTCAATTCAGTTTATCGCATATGGCTTTCAGGTCCGGAAGGCTACGAAAACCCCTGGTTGTTTTATGTCCTTCCAATCTTGACGTTTGGTCTTGGGGTATCGTTGACTCTTATTAGTGTCTACCTGTGGCAAAGGTAAATGCTCATGCGCGTGTGCGTATGTGGTAGAGCGCTCGCATGTGTACGTGTCATTTGCATGGCTTTTTCATTAATTTTGAATAACACTCGACAAATATAGCCACATGAAAATGAAACTTTTTATAGAAATCATCACACCTGGCAATTAAAACTCCATGAGGATTACACTTATCGTCGTATCTGAGCTAAACAAATTAGATCATTTTGGATTATTATTTTAAAATATAAATGCAAACATATTTAGTCAAAGATTGGATATAATTGCACGAATTGTGATAAAAGAAACTGTTGTATATTTTATTATCCATGCTCATTTATTATTCAGATCTAAACACCCCAAGTGATCAGTTAGTCCATACGAATAACTGTTAGCAAACATTTTCATGTTCCAGACGAGGAAATAAACAACGAAACTCGAGGGATGCTGTACGTAAAACACGAAACTTAAGTAAGGCTGTGTTTCTCCCAGATACAGAGCACCAAGTACAGTTTGAGAGCAAGCGCGCGCTTAAGGCCGCACATCAGAAACAGCCTCAACCACCAATAGAGATGAAGATGCCTTCGTTCCGCATAAGAGGGAAGACATAATACAAGGCACCGAGTTTGTTGGCAATTTGGACACCAATCAACTCAAACTGGTCAGTTTTATGTATTATTTGCCAACAATTGCCGAAAATGTTTGCATACGTAATTATTTTTCAGATTTTTTGTTCTCATATTCATTGATTTTTAAAGGAAATTCCAAATTAGTAGCTTCTATAACTACCGGTCGCTAGGGATGGAAAAAAAACGGGAACAACCCCTAAAAGGTGTGGTGAACAGTAGATTTCCTGCCAAAACACATATGTTTCTTAATCAGGATAGCAGGAACATAAAGAAATGTATCAGTCCTTTAAAATGGATAAAATTTGACTTATGTGCTGGTTCATAAAAAAGAAATTTCTAGGAAGATCGCAATAACTGTTGATTGTTGTTTTTTGTAGTGAAAACTCTCTTCTCATCTATATAAGCACAATTGGCAACTTTGCATTCTGCCAAGCTTTCTGCAACACTTGCTTATAATGAGATTTTGTGATCACCGTTTGTCCGTCGTTCGTCGTGCGTTGTTAACATGTACATTGTAAACACACTGGAGGCCACATTTATTTCCCAATTGTTATAAAACTTAGTCGCCGTATTTTCTCCAGTGTTAACACGGCCGAGTTCAAAACAGGGTCACGCGCTATTGAACACTATGTTACTAGGCTACAAGGGGATGGGCAGTTTTTTGTCTCACTGATTTTCCAAATCAGCATAACAAATTATCATATCTAATGATATCTCAGTCGAGTATAAAAATTGTTTCCGGTAAAAAGCAAAGTCAGAAGCAACGTTTATTGTACAAACATCACAAACGCTGCTTTTAATACTTTAGTTCCTTCGGTTCTCAGGTGAGCGACTAAGTAGTTTTAATCCTGTTGTTATTAGGTCTACTACGCTCTCAAGTATATACATATATATAGGTTATCAATAACCACTATAAACTTATATTCGCGGTTTTAAATACACGCTTTGACAAGAACATTCTTTGAATCTTTAATTAAACCGACACCTTTATAAACAGAGTTCAATGTCGTACAGAGAAGACATTCCAAGAAACGTCTTACCCAAGCCTCAATATACGACAAAGGATGGTGACACCCGACCAATTATATATGCAGTGTTCTGCCGTGAATCTTTACTGTCGGGGACAAGGACCCTTTAGTGTTAAAAAAGTGGGGACAAAAGGGAAAAATCTGGGGACACAGAAATATATTTGTAGCAGAATTAAATTTTCAGAAACTACATGTAGTTGTTGTATAGAAAACTCGTTGATTTACGACAAACATAACGTCGTCTTTTAACTGATACTTACCAATTAATATAATCACAGTTTGCAACATTGTTTTTATTTTGATAATTTAATCCAAAGTTTTCATGTTAGCAGGTGTTTTTTCTATACTGAACATGTAAACAAATGACCGAGGACCCTATTAAAAGTCTCGCAAAAATTCGCAATATGTGTGAATTGACAGTTTGACGTCATCAAAGAAAAACCGCTTCCTGTCTGAAGGCATAAAGCCCACCGTTCTCGCCGACAAAATTGGCTTCCTTTGTTTGGCAATCAACACGCTAAACCAATCGGGTGTTTTTAACACAATAGCAACCGTCGAAATATGTAACTGCACGTGCTTAGCTCCGCCTTTCGAATCTTTTGCATGGAACGGAGGTGGAGTTTAACGGTTAATTGAACACGTGTTTTACGGAAGTTGAGTCCTGAATGGCCGTAATTTAACTGGATCTAAGCTTTGACACGACAAATAAATCTATCTCCGATTTTTCGAGAAAGGCCGATTTCCCAACTTTTCGTACAGTTACTAATAATGGCGTCCGCGTGATTACGAAATTCGAAACACATTCATCTTAAATAATGGTGTCTTGTTGGATTATTACTGGATTTTATTTTATTTTGTTGGCATGCCCAGTAGCACACTGCTACCGCGGTGTTGCGCGGCTGTCCCTGATAACAACGGAAATTGTCTGCATTTACCGACTAGGCTAAAGTAATACACGCCGCGGGTATTAGCGAACTCGGCGGAACGCCGAGCGTTTTAGCGAGTTCACCTCGCTTTCCACCTCCGCGGAAGCACTCGCTAGCAGAAAAAAACCGCGGCGGGAGCCCGTTTTTTGGGGAAAACGCGTTAACTGTACTGTAGTTTTTATTCCTAATTCCTGTGCGCCCGCGGACCCATATACGGAAAACGGATGGGGACAAATCTTTTTTTTTTGCGCCAATGACGCAAGGGCGCATCCACGGCAGAACACTGTATATGCAACCGAGGTGGATATACATGGTTATTTGTCCGAGGCGGATGTTGGTGCCTCTGCGACAAGCGGAAGTCAGCCAACCACAGGCGCGAACTTCAGTAGTTTCTTCAAACGTTTGTACGTTAAACCTTATTGTTGTCTCTTGTCATTTACATGTATAGTAAACGTGTCCTGTATTGGTTATTTCTATTGGTATACCTTTGTTTTGCTAACATAGTTATTTTATTTTGAAACGATAGAACGAGGGTGGCATGGAGTGTGTTTTTTAAGCAAAAAAAAACGAAAACTTCCTAATTACAATGATGCGTCGTTATTTAAGGAACTCTGAAATAACTGAAACGACCGCAAAAAAAAACCCGAAATAGCAGTAAAAGGCGACATAGGCGACACGAGAGCTGGAACATCTAGCTTTATAAACGCCATACATGAAGTCAGCATTAGGAACTCGCTGTAAGCGCCCTTTAATGTCATTGGATGCACAATGTTACAAACCATAAGGATGAGATATAGTCCGCAGAATTAATGAAATAAATCCTAATAGTCAAAATATTACTAAATATATTATTATTAAAATGCATTTAATCAAACTCATTAATATTCTAATCAATGACAAGTTAATAAATCAACACCTAATTGTATTAATTTATTTATTTATGTTCTATACAATTTACGGCGGGTTTGCCATTAACTTGAAAGCAGTACATTTGAACAATGTTTAATATCACAGGTTAGAGGAGAAACAAACGACCCATGTGGACACAAGTTTAAGCAATAAAAACTGTAAGGCATAACAGTCTTTTTGAAACAATGGAATGCACATCAAAGCCAATACGGCATTGTTTTATTTAGTAAATGTGTGTTTGTGGTAATTTTCCAGACAATCGTGCAAGTACTCAGCTGTCAAATGTTCATCACGTGATCTCCTCCACTAGAGAAGAACCCGGAAAATCGGAAGTCTTAAATACATCAACTCAAGAATTAGGTATTTCCTTATAAAAATGTGCATGTCCACCCTATAAGGATACTACATGTAGTTTCACCAACTTTGGATATGTAGTTCCTGAGATCTAATTTGCAACCAAAAAATAATATAATCATTAGCCTTAAAGGATATTCTTTCCATATATATATATATGGGATTGTAGCGATATGAGGACCTGTAGTAATATAATGACTTCAAAAATGTATTAACCTAACATGGATTAATTAGCCATAGGGTCTCTGAGGTTCGTTATTGGCATTAACATTGCACAAATTTACACAAATACCTAGATGTTTTTTGGTTGAATACATGCTGGTTATTGTCTTATTTGAAACAATAACTGTGTAAGTTATAATATTGTTTAGTTGAACACCATATTTAGATGTGTATTTGATATGCTTAATGAAATATATTTATTAAGCCTCTTTAATTAGACCACACTGGAGTTAAGGTAACACATGTGACACAATGTAAATGTAAGTACTACTTGCTTTGAACACAATAACTTTGTCATATTTATTGCAATTTGCCAACCGTTATAGGAAATTACTATATAATATGAACACAATATTGTTCATTTCCTTTCAGATGAAAGTTCACCAAATAGAGAAATCGGTAAGCTTTCCTTTTTTTCTGTAATACTTTTAGCTTTACTATTTACAGAAATGTCTAAGCTTTACTTCTCCGTTTAATCGCTGGCATCGTCGTCGGCCTCCATGTCTGCGTAATGCTCTGGTTGAGGTTAATATGCAACATCCTCCGTATCACTATCTACGACAAGTATTCGTTTGAAACTTAACACATGGGTTTGAGATCATTGTTTGAGGCCCCATTTTGTACTTAAATTCATGTTAATGTTTGTGTACTCTTTTTCTCTTTATCTCCGTTAGATATTGAAACAAAACTTTACATATGTGTTCAGGACCTATATCAAGTTCATGGTCACTAGACTATTCACTATTACATTATTCGAATCATTAGTTTAAGAGATCATGGGCAGAAGCAAAATCTAACTTGATAATGTCCTATTATTATGCAAAAGCCAATAAATTATTGAAAAATGAATGCAGTAGAATGACCAATATGCATTTTTCTACTCTATAGGATTCTGCATATAACAATTCATTCCATAGATCTTGTTTGGAAACAAAAAGTTCATAAAAATTAAAATTTAAAATGATTTATCAAAGCGCAATAATTTCGTGGAAAATTATTGGAACAGAATGACCTTAAACAATGTTCATGTCCGCCGTTTTAGAGTTCTGCATGCGTAGTCATCAATTTAGCTAAGTTTCATCAACTTAGATCTTTAGTGTCTGAGATCTCATATACAGTCATAAAAAATAAACTAAAAATTATCCTTAGCCTTAAAAGGAAATATTTTCAAATGTTATATGGGTTTGTAGCGATTTGAGGAAATGTAGTATTATAATCACTTTAAAAAGCTTACCAACCTTACAGGGCTTAATAAGCCAAAGGGTCTCTGATGTTCTGTGTGGGCATTTACATTGAAAACATTACACAACTAGTTAGCATTTGTTTTGTTGAATACACGTTTGTCTTGTTTGAAACAATAACTGTGTAAGTTATACTATTTTTTAGTTGTACACCATATTAACATTTGTATTTGAGATGCTAAACCAGTTACTTAGCCTCTTTACTAAGACCAACATGGAGTCAAGGTACATGTGTCAAAATGAAAATGTAAGAACTACTTGTTTTGATCAAAATATATTTGTTTAAGTAATTGACATTTTTCTTAGCCTAATATGATATGGGAAATTACCATTATTATATGAAGACAATGATGTTAATTTCTTTTTAAATGTATTGTTACCAAGTGGAGATTGTGGTAAGCTTTCCTTTTTTGTCTTCAATACTGTTTGCTCAATTATTGACTGAACTTCTGAAGCTCACTAAAATGTAATCGCTGGTCTCGTTGACGGCTTTTTCGTCTGCGTAATTCTCTAGCCAAGGTTAATGTGCAGCATCTCCATATCACTATTTCTACTACAGGTACTCATTTGCAACTTCACACATGAGTTTGGGATCAGTGTGTGAGACCCATTTTCTACTCAAATTCAGTTTATGGTTTTGTTTGCAACATCTTTATAGCTCTATGTCTACTTTAGAAATTGACACACAACTTTACATATGTGTTAAGTGTCTATATTACCAAAAGATAATGGTCGCTAAACTATTCACCTAATTGCCCGAGCTATACTACCAACCCAACGGTTGGCGTAATTGTTCTTGTTATGCGCTGTTTGAGGTAAAGCTATCTAGCACTCTTAACTGATAGAAGTATGTAACAGCTTAATCGTAAAAACCGGATGTCATATTTATGCACTAGATTTTTTGAAAAGAAGTGTCATTTATTTCGTAAATTTTAAAATAACTGAAGCATTTGCTTTTGTATTTAATACACCCTCTTTGTTTACATCATAAAACGAAGATGCTCATTTCAATAAGTAAAAGGAGGCTTGCAAATTTTTATTGTCATAGAAATCAATTAAGGAATTATCAATGCGCAGTTTATTTATTGTATTATCAACGGGACATTATGCATTTTTGTTTGATACGGGGAAAGATCTCACAGAAGGAAACGATAATGAGGTAATCATGAAATGTGGCATGTATGCCAAGCTGTTCCTGCTTGAAAAAAATGTGCTTGAGGCAAATGTTAGACACCATATTTTCTAAAATCATTTCCTGAGAATTGAAAGATGAACTAAATGAAGTATACCGGTTTTGTTTGGACTTTTGTTCACAAGATTATTCTATACTATCTCTAAACTGAAATGACTCCATATTTTATTTTTTGCAGTGATTGAAATGGGATCAGTAATGGACGTTACTGTGCATATCCAGTCTGAATTGCAAGATGACCATGAGCCTTACGTAAAACCCTGTGACACTATTGGAAGCAGTGGACCAGATCAATGGGAAAGTATTAGTCCATTGACAGAGGCAATTGAGAACAGGACCAATGAAGGCACAACAGATGACAAGATCACAGACAAAGGCACAAAGAGCAGTGGTATGTTTTGTTTTTAAAACTTTCAATTACATTGAAAGATATATTCATTATGCAATGATTCATGCCTGGATTTACCTGGAGCATGGTGCATATGCATTAGGCTTTTCATTTAAATAGATTATTTTAATATATATTTTGCTGCCATTATAGAGGTGTGATATATGGATCAGATAATTCTGCTCGATTGAGGGAAAACTCAAACTGCAAATTGTATTTCAATTGCCCTGAAACCATAATGTGTATCTCGAACCGTTTTAATCCTTTCCGAATATTTTGTTCTTTGGAATGAACCCAACTATTGAGTAGTCAAATAGTACTGTTATCAAACTAAATAAGTTTTGTATTTATGTTAAATTACAATTATGTTCTTTGTTATGTAACGTGAATATCTATAATTTTTAGAGCGACATCATGAAAATCCCATTCTTATTTAAGATTTTGCATACGACACTAACTGATTGGTGTACATCATGTAAAGTCCGGTATATAATTTTTTAATGCGTTCATGTATATTTTGCTCACAATTTGAACATATGTATTTATTTTCTTATACAGTTTTTGTAATGCAAATAATAATAATAATAATAATAATAATAATAATAATAATAATTGTATGTTTATTATTTTCTTTCTTTAAAACAATCGCTTCACAAAATTGTCTTTATTTCAAAAAATGTATTTACCAAAAACTGAAAAATCATTAGCACCATGATGCAAACTATGGCGCACCAAAGGGGTCGAAACTTTAAATTCTGCAACAGCAGAAAAAATGCTGCTCAAGCAGCATTTAAATGCTAGATCTAGATGCTGCTCGACCAGCAAAATTCCTGCTCGAGCAGCATTTAGATGCTGGTCGAGCAGCATTTTAACTTCTGCTGCAGTTTTGACCCCTTTGGTGCGCCATAGCAAACTAATTCCGAAACGTTATGCTTCAGCACTGGCATTATATATTGGAGTCATTTAGTGTTTTGTATTCCCACGTCCTGTCTGCAAATAGCAAAATATAACGGAATCGGTAACAACATAAAATACTGTTTTATTTATCATAATCAAAATCAAAAAGTAGTATTCTATTCTTTTAACAAACAATAAGAATTTCCTCCTTTTTGAGAAAATATTGTTTTATGTGTGAGTGTTTTTTCACTAGCTATAGTTCATATGATTTGCATTTAATATGCCCTTATTTTGTTAGAAGACGGATGATAACTATTTAGAGCTTACATCACACACAAGTAGCAACACATGCTTAAACAAGGCTTTGACGGTATAGCATGCATTAAATGAGTCACATACCGCTGTGGCAAACTCCCAAATTAATTAAATAATGTGCATAACATTCCAGTTGTTCCTTGTAACGTTTCGTAATTAATTCCAATCTCCATTAAGCAATGCAATTTTAAGTTTCTTTCATATTTACCAGAAAATTGACCACTGATCCAAACTAGTTATTTTCACTATTGTATACATACCGTGACGTCAATAGTTTATTGTCATCTTTATAATCAGCCTCATAACGCATCGCAATTGTTTGCGACTGGACTTCACCAGCTAATCATCCCGCCGTATTTAAACAAGTGCTGGTTTGGGACTGAAACACAAGACGACCGGGTTACTAGTTCGTCACTTTGCCAACAGAAATATTGATTCTGTGCATACTAATAGAAGTGTGTATTATACATTTTTTTTTTAAATCTGGTTCTTATGAATGTGCCATTTAAATAGGTAGCTGTTTCTAATTAAGGTTATACATGTCATGCATTAGTAATACGGATATTTGATGACATATGTTCATATTTATGTATACGAACAGTCAAAATTGGATCTTACACATGTAACCGATAGCCTACTGGTAACAGCGCTGTAAATATGTATGCATATCGTCTGGTCTGGACAGAATCTAATTTGTTTATTGACGTTATCGCTTTTCTTATTTTCCCTTCGTACAATGTCGAATGATGGGACCACGCTAATAATGGCCATGTTAAATATATCGTATAATAACACTTCGATGGTAGTAGGCTTCAACCCGAGAGAAGAAGCAATTGACACATTTGAAAATTGATAATAGTTCGCTACTGTACCTATAATGTTTTGCGGAACATAAGCATTGTATAGCCTCTGATATTTAATGAGAGAATACAAAATTGACCGCAGTTTCACACCCGGAACATTACGATCTAAGTCCGTATCAAAGGGTATTTATAAAAGAAAATTACAAGAAACTAAGCATAAGTACCCATAAATTGGGTTGATTCGTTCTAAAATCATAATATTATGGCTTTCGTAAAAACTAATCAGCCTGGTATCCGTATCGTAATGAGTTTACCTGACACACACCTCATAAATGTTCAACGCGAGTTGTTTGGGGTAGTATCAGTACTCGTTGTGTTTGGGGAGATGTAAAGAACTCTCCCAGCACAGGGAGCAAACCCTTGACCTTCCGGTCCCTAGGCGGACACCATTTCCATTATGCCACGGCTTAACGTTTACATTTACTACTTCATTGTTCTATTCAATTCTAAATATATCTTTGTGGTCATTATATATGGGCACTGATAGAAAATGTCCCTTATTTAATTGAAAGAAAATTCGAGCCCGCTGTCTTGCTGATATACATTAAACACATGAACAAGAAATTACAGATTCCACATAAGGGGAAACAATGAAATTTGGCATGTACGCTAAACTGTCACTGCTTGAATAATATGTGCTTTATACTGATTACAAATGTTAGACACCACGTATTCTAATATCAGTTCCTGAGTAATGGAAGATGAACTCAATGAATCAAACTTGATTACGATGAACGTAGTGTTCACAAGATTATATATACTATGTGTAAACTGAAATGAATCCATAATTTATTTTTCAGAGACTGTCATGGCACCAGAAATGACCGGTAATGACGTCATCCAGTCTGAATCGCAAGATGACCATGTGACTGATGTAAAAACTTGTGAAACTGTAGAAAGCAGTGGACCAGATCCATGGGCAAGTATAAGTCCATTGACAGAGACATTTGATTACAGGACCAATGAAGGCACCCCAGAAATCAAGAGCACAGTCAAAGGAACACAGAGCAGTGGTATGTTATTGTTTGAACTGTATACATTGAAACAGTTATACATTATACAATGATTCAGGCCTGGACTTACCTGAAGCATGGGGTACGTACATTAGGCTTTCAATGTAAATAGTAAAATTATATTTCAACGAAATATGTGAGGTCACGACCAGTATTGCTAATCCAAAACCAGTGCCTAAAGGCATTATTTAAGAGAGAGCGGAGAGGCAAAATCCCATACATCTACATGTTCTATCTCACTCAATGATATTAAAACTGTTTAGTATACGTATTCGCGGCAGGGGGGTGGAGGTACAAGAGATAACAAGTTACTCCAAGTAGATCTTTATTGGCTTTTATAGTATTATGTTTATTGTTAACGCAAATGTTGCGACGGTCAGACAGGCAGATGGATTAACAGTGGACAAAAGGCACACCTTAAACCAAATGTGAATTCAAATGTCCCAAGACAACTATCTCGAATAGTCTACCGCTTCGATACTTTAATATAATGCTTCTGTCAGTCAGCTGATTACAAATCGAAGACATATATGTAGACTTAAGAAAGGTATATGTACACTAGAACCTGAAAATTTATAAACAACATGACAAACGTGGCTATGCAAGGAGACTACATTTTCAAAGCTTTACTAATTTCTCTAAAATTGGTGTAACTTACTTTGAAATACCTAAGCGGTTCTGCATGTACGCTACAAAAACGTCTCGGTATTCAGAGTCGTATCAACATTTGGTCAATGCAAATGGTAATTGTTGTTTAACGAATATTTGCACTTGAATTTATTTAGCTACAAAAGGGACGTAATTCTTTCATATTGCGCGCAAACCGTAACGTGACTCGTCTAAGTAGAAAAAGGCATTTTTTTCTGCTAAAAACTGTTCGCAGTTATAGATATGTTTACAGTTCCCATTTTTTTAATCTGTGTTAAGCTCTGGTGACCTATGTATGCTGCAGATATGATTTTTTTTAACAATCTGAAACGATGGTCACACAAGGGTCATTCCTGTGAAATTTCTTTAAGACCGACTAAGAAGTTTAGAAAAAAATGTATCCTTTGTGTGGAAATATTTCCTCGAGGGACGATGAATGACGCATGGCATTTGCACCAATGTATACATACCGTGACGTCAATAGGTTATTGGTATTTTTATGATCAAACTCATAACGCATCGCAATTGTTTGCGTTTGGACTACACCAGTAAATAATACTGCCGTATTTATACAAGTGCTGGTTACTTACTTACGGCCGGTATGGGACTGAAATACACGACCACCGGGTTACTAGTCCGCCACTTTGCCAACTGAAATATTGATTATGTGCATAAAAATAGAAGTGTGTATACATTGTACATATTAAATCACGTCCTTATGAATATTCCGTTAAAACCGGTAGCAGATTATAAATTTAGGTAATACATGTCCTGCATTATTTATACGGATATCTGAAGACACCTCTATATATCACGGATTGGAAAAGTCGTAATTTGACCTTAACCGATAGCCTTATGTTATGCTTCAACCCAAAGAAGACGCCATTTTCACATTTGTGAAATGATTATAGTTCGTTACAATACCCATAATGCTTTGCGTTATATAAGCTATTTCTGTATTATATTATATTATATTATATTATATTTTTTTAAATAAAAACATTTATTAGCATTCACCCTGATGTTTATTGTTTGTGTCGTTTAAATGTTTTTTTAAATGACTCAATTTTAGCTATGTTTCCGATCAATGATTTAAAAATATTTTAGTTATTTATCTGTTAAGAATGGACCGTTACAACATATTTGGTACTGATTTCAGTAAACACTTCTGATATAGATCGACAACGGATGCTCTTTTATTGTAATTTTATTGCATCTCCTTATCTATTTATTTTTAAATTTAAGTTTTATTGTGTTCTTCTCCCACTACAAAGTATGTAGGTTCAACTGAATTGTTCCTAGTTAAGTATGTCGGCTGTTTTCTTAACATATTAATAAATATTTTTTTCAAATCCGAATACTATAAAAAGACATTCCTTTATCAAGTTTGTAACATTTCAGATTCTGATTAAACTACAAGATTTACTCCCCCATTAAATCTATCTAGAGTTGTTTTTCTATTGCTGGGTTTAAGTCGTTTAATGTAATCATTTGTCTTTCATTGTATTATGTGACCATGAAACATAACAAAGACAGGTTCTATTAAATAAAAGCCAACTATGTTTGCCTGTATGCGTAATCATAAGTCTGTTCATGTATTTTAAATCAAGAGTGTTTTGTTTAAAAAGAATTGCCGATAAAACCAAAAACATTTTTCTTAAATACCATAAATGTTTAACTGTTTATGTACATGACTATTGTTACAAAAGAAACCATTATGGTTCATGTAAATAACACAACACTTTTTTGTTCTGTTCTCAGCACGTGTCGATTCAAATAGCTGACAATGAAACACCAAAATCGTTATGCGAAGATAAATTCTTATTCGTATTCATTTCTTTACAATAGAACACCAGCAATAAACATAAAATATTTAAAACTGAGATAAACGCTTTTAAACTGTTTAAGAAAAAGTCTTCAATTTTATTAAACAGCTATTTATCTCCTCTGATTTTGTAGTCAGTGCATGTTTTTTGTTAGAATCGGTATACCCATTAAACCGTATTGTCAAACGTGTATTGCATATATGTCGTTTAACAAAATGTAAAATGCTCGCTGTATCAAATATGTATGTTCATTACGCATAATTTCTCTGCTTATATGTACATGTACTCTACTTCTCCATGTTTAATGTTCTGTGCTAACATATTGTATAATGTTTACGCATTTAACTGGTACTTTGACTTTCTCTGGCAAATTAGTTATTTTTTCCAACTGTGGATTGTGTTGAGAAATATAATATGGAGCCCTCAATAATTTGAAACCTTCGATAATTCGAGCATTATCGTTATCCAGTTACTACATCGAGTTAAAGTTTTATTGTATCTAAAACAAAATCTGTGAATAAGTCACTTTCAAAGTCATATAAATTATTTGATCTTCTATTGTTTGTTTGTATTCATGCCTTGTGTTTTTCAGTGATATACTGTTACTTAGTTGGTCTTATAATACGTTTCCTGAGTATTCCGGATTACACGTACTGAATGTACATATACACATTATGTATGCCTTTAACCATCGTCGGATACCCACGTTCGACCCATTAAAACCCTTTCCATAGGCCGTGGGCCATAGTCATGGTTTATTCGACTATGACCATTAACTGACAATTGCCCTATACGTAAATATGATGTTGGGGGAGAATGTAATACAACAATTCAAAAATGAATAATTATTACATATGTTATGTGGAATGGCTGTTGGGTGCTGGGTATTGCGGTAAAGAAACCAACGGGTTGAAGTTCTGATTCTAATGAATTAAACAACGAGAGTGATAGACCGAAAAGTTTGATTACAAGCATCGTAACGACAAACAGTTGGTTATTACCGCGATAAAAAATCGAATATACCAAGTATTTAAATATATACTACGTCTGCGCAATAGTTATACTGTTTTAAGATAAACTTTTTTTTCCGCAAAACTCAAACACACTAGCGTTTTCTTAAGTAAACACGACACAAATGCGCTATATATATGAGAAGGAACAAAGAACGATGCACAAAATAAAGTAGACAAGGCACACACGTTAACAATAAACACACGCACATGAACAAAACAGGGGTCACCGCCTAGGAACGGTAAATGGTTGTCGCAGAATTATTAATGGAATATTTAAGTGCAAATAGAAATAAGCATCATCACACCGCGCTTCAAGTAGAATAGCAATGAAAGTGAATGAATTTCAATGTAATGACCATTTATCTACCAAAATGGGTATATATACAGACCAGAAACTATATTTTTCAGAGGCACTATGAAATGAACCCCGAAACGAGTTTCAACTACATATAGACGTTATTTAAAAGCTTAAGGGATATAGAGTCATATAGATGAATATTCAGATCATCGTCGTGCAATTCAGGAAGAAGCGCAATAGAATTTGGCCACATTACAAAGCTTGGTTGTGTATGCCTATTTTTAGCCACATAAAGTCGTGTTAAATTGACGTCGACTTCATTCATAAACATTGAGTGAATAATCGATGTGACGTCATATAGGTTTATCAAATGTGTTATTAAATAGTTGAAAAATATGATGTTATTGAATGAGACACATTAACTTAACGATAACATTTTGATGAACTCAGATGTAAATAGTTTATCACTGATGTGTTTTTACTAAGCTGCATCATGCAGAAATAATGTGTTAAGTTTGCTAGATCGCGCGTTCAAGTACTTGCATTTAAAAAATATTTTCTTTGAATTTCCGGAACTTCTCTTACAAAATTGGGCACCGCCCATGGTTTGTTGCAGAATATTCCACACTTACTTTCATTCTTTCACAAAAGAAAACGAATTGCGGGTGGCAGTATAATAAATGACACAGGGTACTTTTTTCTTCATCTCTCTTTGTCAAACTTAAAAGAAGATTGACCATGATTGTTTTCAATGTTTCGAGAAATCCATTAACTGATGAATATAACGAAAACGTAAAACAAGCCAGGTCTTCAATGGATAAATATAAACGTGAATCTAATTGGCCACAATTTAAGTTGTGGCGTAAAAAATATTATAGTGCAATCAAAATGGCTAAAACAGAATATTTTTTGAATACGGTACAAAACAAAACAAGTGCGAAATCGCTCTGGAAAACTATTAAATTAGCATCAAATGAACACGAAGAATCCTCTATTTTGCAAAACGTAAAGAGGCAGGATGATCAGATAATATCTGGTAAAACAAATGTAGCTAATGCACTAAATGACCACTTTGTTGACATCTCGAAATGTATTAAAAAGACTGAATTACTGAACACAATTTCATGTCACTGAAAACCTATTTAGATGCTTAGCTAGATTCTAAGCATTTCTATGTTCAGTTTATTACTTCATTATAAGTTAGTACTTTAATTGATCAATAACATTCAAACAAATCTGCTGGGGCTGATGGCATAGGGTCCAGAATTATTAAACTTTGCAAAGAATTCATATTACAACCAATCACTGCTCTTATAAATAACTGTATATCACATGGAACCTTTCCAGGCATGCTTAAAATTGCAAACGTTGTACCTTTATACAAGAGGGAATCGGTAGAAGATCCCAATAACTATATAGACCAATATCACTTTTACCTTCTATATCTAAAATATTTGAAAAACATATAGCTAAACAATTGCATATATATCTTGATTCTACAGATCTATTAAACAAAACGCAGTAGGGTTTTCGCAAATATCATTCTTGCCAAACAGCATTGATTAATATAGTTGATTCATGGCTTAAACACATTGATAATTGAAATATGGTAGGCACAATTTTCTTGGAATTAAAAAACGCATTTGATCTTGTGGACCATAGGGTTCCTTTATACAAATTAAAACTTTATCATTTTAATGATAGGTCGTGCGTCCTATTTTCTTCATATCTCCGCAATCGGTTTCAGTATATCAAAGCAGAAAACACTACCTCTACTTGTAAAAGCATCATTTCTGGTGTTCCTCAAGGATCTATTTTTAACCTGTTCTATTTCTTATTTACGTTAATGATCTTTCGTTAAATCTTACATGTAATTCTGCAATATATGCTGATGATACAACATTGCACACTATGGGAACAAATTTTCAAACAGTTCAAAATAAGCTACAAACAAATCTTTCGATTGAAAATGAATGGTGCCAAACTAATAACATGATTATTAATCCACTAAAAACTTCTTGTATGGTATAAGGGTCGAAACGGAAAGTTAAAAAATTAACAAATCTAAAACTTAAAATTTTAGATACGGTGATCAAAACTGTAAAGTGTAATACAGTTCTTAGCCTTTATATTGACAATACTCTATCTTGGAAACTACACATTGACAAAGTTTGTTAAAAAAGTCGTCTAGAAAGTTTCGTTTGCAAAAAATAAAACCACATTTAACCCTTGAAATGTGTAAGCTCTTCTATAATGGTTATATCTCACCTAAATCCGACAACGCATGCGTTACCTGGAGTTCAGCGGCCAAAACGGAAATTAATAGAATAGTCAAAATACAAAAGCGTTGTGGTGCACATATTTTTAATAAAAAGTACAACACCAATTCAAGAACCCTATTTATAGATATACAATGGTTGACTTTCGAACAGCGTAATCACTATTTAACGTCAGTTATCGTATTAAAAGCATTTCACAATCAAACTCCAACATACATACGTGACATTACGGTGTGTGTGCTTCCCTCGGTTTTTTGTTTCAATACCGTAGACGTCGGGATAAAAAAAGTTATTGAAGCAAAACCGTCAACAAGTTTGTTGTTTACTTTCTTGACCTTCGAGATTTTGGATGTTCGAATATCATTTTCTCGTATAATAAAAACTATTTGTGCAAGTTTACAGTAAAATATAACATAAATCACGATTATTGTACTATCTCGACGCGTTTTTATGTCTATTAATTCATGTAATGCCGAGTTATAATGGTCTAACACTCCTGTTTGGAACTGACTTCCTTTAAAGCTCATTTTTGGACCTGACTTCAAAATGACAATCAGCTCTTTCCTATGTTAGAAGGTTTTACACTAAATAACTGTCGTGAATGAATTCCGAATTGGTGCGAATGTTTTGGAGAACATTTTCTCTTTAGAGATCAAGAGTTATCATTTTTATTATGTTTTATACTTCTATTAATTGTTATATCATTTATTTTTATTATTATATGTTTTTCTAACATACTTAACGCTTACATGGTGGTGGTGTTTGTTGTTATATTAGAAATAATTTTGCGTTTAGTATTAGAAATAACTTGAATGTTGTAAAAGATGAATTCTTTTTTATTGAACTCCTTTTACCCAAAACAAAACCAATTCTTGTTGGTACATTTTATAGACCACCTCAACAGTCAAATTGTTTAGAACATTTAGAGAAAATTTTAACAAATCTAAGGTCAGATTGTGAAACATATCCGTTAGGTGATGCAAATATTTGTTTTAAACAGAAATCCAGTTCCCTATTAAAATCTTATTTAAATGTTTTGAGAATTTTTTATCTACAACAAATTATCAGTGAAGCAACAAGAATCACACCTATTACCAGCAGCATTATAGACCATATTTTGACTGGTTCCAAAGAAAGACTTTGTCAATATGGCGTTATCTCTGTTGGTTTAAGTGACCATTTTATGATATTTTGTACAAGAAAGATTTTTAAACAAACTTTCAAAAAACATTATTTTTCTAAAGTTAGATGCATAAACAATTATACTAATGAGATATTCATTGATAAGTTACAAAATGCTGATTGGAGTAAATGTTTTTATGCTGAAAATGTTAACAATGCATGTTAGTTTTTAAAGATATTTTCATGTCAGTTTTGAACTCAGTCGCACCTGTTAAAGAAGTAAGACTCAAACAAATGACTGAACCTTGGATGTCATCTGAAATCTTGCATATGATACAAGTTAGAGACTCCTATCGGTATAAGTTTAGAAAACAAGGATGCCATGATGACTATTCTGTGTATTGTAAATTTAGAAATATTGTACAAAGGGAAGTTATCTCTTCCAAATCAAGATATTTAAACAACATTTTTACCTCTGTTGCATCAAAGCTTGTTGAAAAGTTACCAACCCCTACCAAATTGTTTGATTTAAACTCCTCTGCCCTGCTAGACGTTTATAGAAAAAGAAATGTTAGTAATAGTACATTTGTCTTAAAGCATGTGTCTGAATCTTTTGTCTTCAAAATAAAAAAAAACTCCCAAAAGTACTGGTTTAGATGAAATTCCTGCCAGATTGTGAAGGATTCTGCTAGTTTTCTGAAACTACCTGTTACATTTCTTATTAATATGTCTATTTCTGAAAATTGTGTTCTCGATAATATAAAAGAATTTAGAGTGAAACCATTCTTTAAGAAAGGTAGTAATCTTGATGTTGGAAACTATAAACCTGTTAGTATCTTAAATATTATAATCAAAATCTTTAAGAAAACAATTTATACTCAACTAGAGAATATTTAGTAGTTTATAATTTATTGTATGAACTCCAGTCTGGGTGTAGAAATTCATATTCTACTGACACCTGTTTAGTCCACTTTATGGATCATATTAGAAATAATAATTCTATAGGACTCTATACTGGCATTGTAATGTTAGACCTGCAGAAAGCATTCGATACAGTGGATCATAATATACTATGTGGTTAATTAAAATGAATGGGTATTGAAAATACTGATTGCATTATGTCTTACTTATCTGGTAGAAAACAAACTGTATGTGTCAACAACAACTTCTCAGATTTTAAACCTGTGACTTGCGGGGTACCCCAAGGTAGTATTTTGGGACCCCTTCTATTTTTATGCTATGTTAATGCCATGTATATAAGTATTGATCCTGACTGTAAATTGATCCTTTATGCTAATGATAGCGCTATTCTGTATGCACACAAACATCCACATGTTATATCTGAAATAAAGCAGGGGCATGGATTCATGTTTTAACTGGTTTGTCGACAATAAATTATCCCTACATTTGGGGAAGACTGAATGTATTGTATATGGATCAAAGAGAAAGTTAAAACAACTGAAAGATTTTTAAATTGAATGTAATGGGCATAAAATCGAACCCACAACTGCTGTCACATATCTTGGTGTTAGTATTGATAACACATTATCTGGTGAAAAAAATGTAAACAACATTGTTAGAAAAGTAAACTCTCGTCTTAAATTTATGTATAGAAATGCAAAGTCTTTAGATACAAGGACTTGAAAATACTTATGTTCTGCCTTGATTCAGTGCCACATTGACTATGCTTGTTCCTCTTGGTATCCAAGTTTAAATAAAGGTCTAAAAGACAAATTACAGATATGTCAAAATAAAATTGTCAGATTTATCTATGGACTGGGTCCTAGAGAAAGTATTAATCAATGTAACCTGTCAGATATGTCATTGCTAAATGTTGAGAATAGAAATAAGCAATTAAGATTGAATCATGTTTTTGAAATTGTTAAAGACAATTGTCCATCATACTTGAAAGAAAATTTTGTATATGTGAAAGATACCCATTCATATTCAACAAGGGCAAACACATACAATTTTAGAGTGCCCATATGCTATGGTAAAGGAAATGTTACCTTTTACTACTGTGCAATTAGCGATTGGAATGCTTTGCCAGATACAATAAAGAAAATTGATAATAAACATCAGTTCAAATTAGCTGTTAAGAACCATCTATTGTGCTTAGCTAAAACACTTTAATTGTACTTTTATAATATTTGTGTACTAGTCATCATGGCAAATATATTATAGAAACATGATTGTAACAACTTACATGTATACTCAAATTATCAGGGACTTATTGTTCATATTGTGTAACTTTCTCACAGGATTATATTATAGTAAGTATAACCTAAACTGGACCCCATTGGAAATAAGCTTTCGAGCTTTCATGGGCAATCCTAGGTTTTTACACTATATTATCCAAGTTATTTCTTTTTACATACTAAGTTTTCCCTAAAGTTGTGAATTTGTTTCTATAATATATCAAATTACTAGTCTGTGCTGAAAATCTGTGATAACAAATATATGTGACATGTTTAAATGTGATAATCAAGCAATATATTATATTCCAGTAGAGTAACATTAAATCATAGTTTAAGTGTGAGGCAGTTGCTGATCTGTTCCCTTTAAATCTAATTTGAGGTGATACCCTTTCTTAAGACTTTTTTTTATCTTGTCGCACTTTTGTGTTCATTTTCATTGTCAAATCTTATTTTATATTATTTTATGGCAGTTTTTATACCATAGGTTTGGATCAGCAGCAATCTCACAAATACTTTTAGTTAAAATTGTTATGTAATGTTGAATGATAACTTGTATATTATGTGTTTTAAAACCTGAATAAAAATCAATCAATCAATCAAACATTTGGTGTGCGTAATATGAGGCATTTGACGGCATTATTTACACAGTGTAATTCTTACCTGATTATTTTAACACATAGGAACATACTTATGTTTGAATATTGCCTCAAACGAAATACTATGCTTACTAAACGGAATACTATGCTTACCATTTCCAGGTATCCAGACTCCAGTTTAAGACATTAAGGATGCCAAGATTTAAAAAGAAGGCGTAACGAAGTGTGTACCGCTCTAGAAAGCGAAAGGTACATGCAAACCCACCAATCAAACAAAAATTATTACGTCGAAGTACCACGCCAGTTTAACACACAAAACAATGACATATACGTGCAATTAAAGTGAAATGAAAAACAGAAAAGGATAAAGCCGGTTCGATACTATTATAAGGTTGTTATGACCAAATAGTACCATTATTGCGATTCGGAATGCATGAATCACTTTGGAATACCTGACGCTTGATTAGATGATTCATAATTATCAGTGGATGTTTTTGTTTATTGCAAACTTAAATATAAATAGTTTATTTTACACAATTACATTTGACGCGTTTTATGCAACCTTGATGTGACACATTTTGGACGAACTTCTTTTAAACAAGTTCTGAGATGGTGAATATATTATAATCGCGAAAAGTGAACTTGTAGTGGAAAAAAAGATTTGTACAAATGCAATACACGATATGATTTCAGTAGAAGTTATCAATATATACATGTATTTTGTTCTCTTTTATACTTATATGAATACATATTTTTTAATACTGGTGTATTGATAATATAAAGTATTGGTTCACTTAGATCGGTAATTTCGTTTGTTCCTAACATTGCCTTTTAATCTTAAATAATGTTAATATGTCAAATGCATAACGAATTCATTCCGACCCATATGTTTTTCTGAGCATGTAGACTTGTGGACTTTTCTAACGCATCACTTTTCAAACTTGAATATCTCAGTAATGAGTAAAGATATTGATTTAAAATTTTGCATGCATACGATCATCTGACTACATTCAATGCAAGCTCACGATAAAATCATTCATCCGTGACGATTGGATGCTTAAGCACGTGGGAAGGTGTGGTTCCATATTTTGTGCACGTGGAAATGGTGAAACGCGATATAATTCAAGTTTAAGTTCAATTTTAATATTTTAGGTGGGTTCTTACACAAGGGAAACATAAAAGTAAGCTTGCACATAATGTAGTTAAACGATCACAAGTGCAATTTTTAATAAAAATATTTACTCATTACTGAGATATGTAAGTTTTAAAAGTGATGCGTTAGAAAAGTCACCATGTGTAGTAAAACGCGATATATATGTTATTCCAATTTAATTTCAATTTCATCATTCTAGGTGAGTTTTTACACAAGAAACATATAATATTAATAGTGAAAAACAATATGGCTCGTATGAATATTAAGGAGCGCAACGACTCAATCGGCATGTTGCAAGCTGGTCAGTTATTAAGACGTGTAAGTTTAAGAGTTTTACTTTTCACATTGTTATTATTTAACGTTGTACGAGTTTGCGAATTCGACTTTTGAAGTGACGTTTTTAATTTGTTAAGATTGATATTTTGTTGTTTTTCAATTTCAATTATATTTTCATGAATTAACAGATATGCGTTGAATTATTCTTGGTGCTAATTTCAACACAATCTGCTCAAAATTACGGGAGCTATATTCATATGATTAAGTGATGAGTTAGAAAAGTTTAAAAGTGTATGTAAGTGCTGAATACACTTGAAAATGTGTGCAGAGACATCGTGGGAAGAAAGGACGTTACACAGATGATGGTTTATTTTAATTAAAAAAAAAACTTCAGAAACTAGCATCATGGCATATACGGAACGAAACGTGTAATTTAGTAGCATTCATAGCAATTATATGTCAGACTTTTCTATTTAGACTTTATAATATAAAACACTACAAACATCACCTGTACATGTTTTTGTTTGGATGGTGTGTTTTTATTTGCTGGTGTAGTCCGGCTCTGATGAAGGATTCTTTCTGGCATATTCTACATTTATACTCATATGGTCCATAAATGAGGCATGGTATCTCAGTCCTCGGCTAGATTTTAATTCCTAATTACATATGATGCAACGAAAGATGCACTTATTATCGCCCTCTAACATGCATAATCTGAAAAGACAGTAAAAGAATGGTTAACCAAAAGTTCGTATCATAATAAGGTCGACACGTTATAAAATACATTAAATTAATTATAATATTACTGAAAAGAGCTGATAAACATTCTATTATCTCGTACACCAGCAACCCCACAACCCATCCTCTTGAAAATAGGTGAATTGATTCAGATGGGAGGGAGGTTTTTTTGAACAGCATTATTATATTTTTCTAGAAAGTAACTTGATTAAGAAAACACTTATATTGCACCACATAACATTCTATACAATTATAATATTGAAGTACACATACAGACTTTATTAAAGATGGGTTGGTATTTAACATAGGAAAGAGCTGTTTGCCATTTGGAAGTCAGGTCCCTAAATGTGCTTAAAAGGAAGTCAGTTCCAAAAGGGGGTTAAACCAATGTTTTTGGCAATAAATTAGTTATCAAAGATTAAACGGCCTCGGGAAAATGAAATTATCATGATTTTAATTATACTTTACTGTACACTTGCGGCAATACTGTGTATTATAAGAGAAAATGATATTTATACATCAAATTTCTCGAACGTCACGTAAGTAGACACCACATTTGTGGACGGTTTTCCCTTAATAACTTTTTTATCCCGACATCTACGATCTTGAAACAAAAAACCGAGGGAAGCACTAACACCGTAGAGCCGAAAGGGTGCATTCATTTAAAAGAAATATAACTGCAAAGTGTCTTACCGGGTGAAAATATCCGCTACTCTTTAACGATAAACTCAAAAACAACGCTATCTTGGAAGTTAGTTCCAACTAACTTCACTTAAGCCCGGTGAGCTCCCGTATACATATGCCCCCTGTATGACATATATGAAGAGGAACGCGGCGTATTTAACTAAAATACTGTTTTTTTATGATCTCGTTCCGCATTGCAGAAATGTAAACTACCACGCTTTGTGAAAGATATGGATTTCAAAAGAAAATTGAATGTATGGAACGGTAATTAATTAGGTATGATGTCCTTATATGTATATAGTCCAACCGGATTCATTGAACTGCCTCAATTGTGATGTGGAACATTACATTATTCTGACATATAAGCTTGATTATTTGTTTTTATGTTTATTACTCACTCAATCTACCATGTTACGCCTAGACAACTTTGACGACGAGCCTTCGCGTGGCTACGACGCTGCCTTACCCAAGGTAGACTACTATAAGTTACTGACATGAACTTTACAAGGGGGTTATCTCGTCGTGGGATTTTCCATATTTTGTTGAGTCAATCGAATTCATTTTTGGCAAAATAAGGTAAGAATTTTACTTGTATAAATATCTATCAATATTATTGGCTATGTGCGTGTACAATAATATAATCACGTCAGAATATAAACATGTTCATAGATTTTAAAATAGCCCTCCTGTTGGCGTATTATATATTTGGATATTAGTTAACTAGTTTATAAATAGGTTAGGAATAGGATAGTTGGCAATTCACTTTCATTTTCAGAAAATGCTTACTTTGTATCCATAGTTAACACAAATATCAACATAACAGTCGTCATGATCAATAAATTATACACATAACTTGACAGAGAATACATCAATACTCTTTGGGGAAAGTATTAAACAATCTCAACTTTTAGATCTATTTAAATTGTACTACAGGTGTATTTAGCCGAGATTGTGTGTGCTTTATATGTATAATACCGAAGTATAAGAAGAAATACACGGTTGCGAACTTGCAATCAATATCGCAATTGTATTGTG
>VMBQ01004530.1:0-82416 GCA_007657795.1 Dreissena rostriformis
CTCCAAGGCTCTATTCATTCTCAATATATTTTCTTATGGCACCAAGAACTGGTTCTACCCAGGAAACAGACTCAATAATACGCTTTCCAAGCAATTGATATAATTAATAAGTTTAAACAAAGCTTGCCAGATTAAAATACGCCCATTCGCTCTTGCAAACGTCAAAGACAACCAGAACGTCATGTTTTATTGAGCATTTAAACTTATTTGAGATAAATAATGAAAGAAACAGTCATTAAAGGGGTTATCCTTTGCTAGGGTACACCCATGTCCTAGTATGTAAATAGCAAGCTTGTTATAGTCAGAGCTTCCCCAAAAGGCAACTGTGATAGACATTAGTGTAGAATAAACACGAATCTCTAGCCTTTATTTAGACAACAAAGTAAATGCCTTGGAAGAACAGCCAATTACATTGAAGAACATTTCAGCACAAGCAGTGTTTAATTGGCTGTGCATGAAAAGGATTTTAGTAACATCACTGCAGTATCAGGGTGAAAAATCTGATCAATTTAGTAAATATAAAAGTAGATTAATCAGATATTGTCTCTCATAAGGAGCGGTTATTGAAAATTTTGTATACCACCACAGCGCCATCTGTGCTATGCTGTTTTTGCATAATTAAAGCATATTCCATGAACATAATTTAGTTTGGTTGTTTTATTTGATTTTCATGTAAATGATTTTGAAGGATGATTTCATTTGGCTTATATTATTTAGTTATCCAAAATATTCTGAAATAAATTGTATTTGGTGGGAAAGCGCTGTGTGGACCAAAGTCTTTAATTTAAACAACAGACAAATTAGTCATAATGTAAATGTATGGTATAAAAGTTATTTATCTAAATTAATTTGTCAAATTTTACCAACTAATGACCACTTTCCTTCTCAACATTGTTATACTAGCTTTTAATTTGACCAAACAATTTTCAGATCATCTTTTTCCAGTACCAGACCTTAATTGTTTTGTAAATAAACAATTGATTTAAGGGATTGTTAACTCCGTTATTGCCATTGTAAATGCCCTATTGTCCAAATCAGCTACCACGGTAATTTAAACGGCAAACAACATCGGGATACAACTGAAAACTCGCATTCTAGAAAAGGTCAAAGTGTTTCAGTTTGGGATAAAAGTCAATAAGACATTTCCGCTGAATGAGAACAAAATAATAAAGCCGAGATTTCTTGTGGACACTAATGTTTACCAAAGAGGCAACTCGATCTGCTATCAACATTGTCTTTGGTGGATTAGCGAGCCTTAACATATGTTAGTCACTCGAGCACATCTGTGGCTAAAGAAGGCGGAGTCGCAGGTTTAAATTACCCATAATGCTTTGCTCGGTCTCTTTTCTCCCTTAATGTGATCGAGAGTGTTGCATTCCATATTATTTTAGGCATGTTTTCAGTGTTTACCCTCGGACAATACAGGATTGTTGCACGTAACTTGATGCTGACATCCCGACAATGAATGCCAAAATAATGAAACAATCTCGTTATTAACTTTGTTTTTTTAAGGACATAGATCAGTATGGGTGTGTTTTTGAAAAATAAGAAAAATACATGTACAACCTTCTAGTCATTACTTTAGATGTAATGGATTTGTAACCCTCCGTCTCTGTTTCATTCAATGTGTGGATAATATGGTTTCACAAGCTAAAGAGCCTGAAGAGAGTGGTTATTAAATTGTAAAGACCCTTGACAAGGCTCTTCCCATTATGTGGAGGGAGGCAGGGTGTACTACTTTCCCCTCTATTGTTCATCCCAGGCTCTTCTTCATGTCTGAATATACAACAGTTTGATTCAGTCACATTTGTACCTTAGTCATAATTTTTATGTATCTGTAGTTAATAATAATAGTCTGTGTGTGTGTGTGCGTGACATGAAGACATTTATTTGTACATAGTAATAAATATTAAAAGACAAACGTATATTATGGCCTTTGGTAATGGTTGGAGGAAACACATTTTTGACATATATTAATTTAATGCATTTTATTTTGTACTGGTAACTTTAATATATAACCTTATATATAGTTAAATATACCACTCTTTCAAAAGTTTTAATTTCATTTTATTGAAATTAAAGCATTTTACACCAAAAAAATACAGGAATTTGCATTTGAAAGAATTTTAGCATTTTACTGTTATTTATGTAGCGTTCTGAATTTTGATTCTTATCCAAAACGATGTACTCGATAGACTACAACACTCGCCTTCATAGCAACAAAATGAGCCCGTACACAAGAAAACGAAACTTCCAGAAAAGGCTGATCATTACATATGTTTTACATTGCTATATAGCTCTAAATTATTTCAAATACATTCCAGGAAAGCGTGTCAGTACTGTTTGCATGCCCGGCTAATTTCTCCACGTGCATCTCGTGCCTGCACGTGACAATCGTCAATCCATTCTTAGTTAAATGGCGCGCGAGTGACGTGCGCTACTAAACAAGTGTAAAGCCACGGGACCTCTCTTTTTACCACTGCATTCTCTAACGTAAACGGTTTTGCACATTTGCCTCTCTATGTTACGCAAAAAAGAACGCCCTCCCACTGCGCGGAAGATATATTTTTGTTATAAACTGCACTTTTTAGAAAATATAAACAAACGTTCTGATTTCCACGGGAAATTTCACGGAGTGAAAAAAACGACCGAATAGCATAGAAGAAACACATGAAACAGCGATGGAACGAACGAATGAACGGACGTACACATTTAAAAAGAAAGAGACCAGAATCACACAAGTTAAATAATTTCTGAAAAAACAATGATATGTGTAGCAGATGTAAAGAACTTTCTTGGAAATGTTTCACAACAGCTACACATATCGCCTGCGCTTGGCAATTCAATAATCCGACAATTTCATGTTTCTCGCCATAAGGCGGAAATTGTCCCTGATTAGCCTGTGCACATGCTAATCTGAGAAGACACTTTGCGCCCATGCATTAAACACCCACTTCACAGATTGAGGCTCATATAGATATGTTCGATAACAAAAAGTAACAGCGTTATATTGGCTGCGCGATTTGTAAATATTCAGACACGAACGCACACGAGAACACGGTACGGAGTGATGAGGGAACGAATGATGTGTGGGTCGGTGAGTGGGTGAATGTTCTGGTTTCAGGGGCTAGAGAGGTGGGGGGAGTACGAACGAAGCAAAGAAGAAAAAAGTGCACGGGGTGAACAAAACACTGGGATCACAAGGTTAAACCATTTCGGGCAAATGATATGTGTAGCTGATGTGAATAACTTACTGGGAAAAGTTTCATAACAGTTTCACATGTCTTTTGAGCTTGGCAATTCGATAATCCGCGAATGTCATGCTTGGATAATCTCACCACGTGTTTCCTTGTGGATGCACGTGCTTTCGTAACAAGATACGCTGGTTAAATGATATTTAAATCGTGACTCACGAATGGTGTTATAATACTCATAATTAAGCTTTTTCAAGGTGTGTTATTTAAAAAAAAATATCACAATAATGAAATCATAATTTTATAAACCTCTGGTAAACGATATTAATATATAAAGTCAGCATCTGCTTGTGTTACAAAATAATATATAATATTTTCTAATACTTTATCAATGTCATTAGTTTCTGATGATGTTTTTGTTGGCAGTGAGTATTACTGCAATTTGGCACTAAATAAGCCTTTCCCAAGTTACGCTTATTAAATACGAATAAGCCTCGCTCTGGGTAAACGGGGTTTAATGCATGTGCTGAAAGTTTCGTCCCTGATTAACCTGTGCTGTCCGCAGCGACGACACTTTCCGCTTTTATGGTATTTTTCGTTGAAAGGAAGCCAATTGTCCGCGAAAATCCAGTTAAGGCGAAGAAGGTCGTCCCTGATGAGCCTGTGTGGACTGCACAGGCTCATCAGGGACGACACTTTACGCACATACATTGAACCCTGTTTTCCTACAGCGAGGCTCAAATCTGTATTTGAAATCAGGAAACATGAGGAGCTCGTGTATTTTCGATCAATAGGATTACAACGGATATGGTTAATTCATTTCAAAGCATACAAAAATCACCCGTCACTGAGCGAGGATCTGGTTTTGTTACACATTTCTGCAGTCGCAACGATGGGTCCGACCCCAGAACACGCAGTGTACAGCTGGCATAACTATCGCAGGTGCATATTGTTAATTCCGATCTTAATTAAGTATTTTTGTAAGAAAATAATTAGGTATGTTTTTCCAATGTGTGCATTGGCTAGAAAATTATGATGTACGTAATGTGTACATGATCTACTTGTTGGAAACATATTGGCAATGTATATCTGCTTTTGTTCGGTGTTCTTGTAATTTCGGTTTTAAACATGTCAATGTTTTAACGGTAAGGTTTTCGTGGGAATGTTGTTAGCTTTATGTTTTGTTAGTGTTCACAAATTATTGTGTATAAAATATGTATTCATAAATAGTAAAAGCTAAACTATTAACCTACCGTGTGGATTTTAAAATCTGTGTTGAAAGACATACAATTGAGTGTATGTAATATTCCACGTAAATGTGTGAATAATTGAGTTAATATCCTATTTTATTGTCGTTGCTGTTTTCAATCTTATTTAAGTGTGTTTATAATCGTCAGAAGAACAGCGTTTGGGCCATGTGTTGCACATCTTAAATGCACTTTGAGTCACCCTCGTGTATTACGAATGTCGTAACTTGCACCGGAAATGCAAGGCTGAGAGACCTAAGTGACTTGCATGGAATTTCGCGCCACTCGGTCGTCTGCCAGCGCACGTCACTCTGGGATTTGTACTCGAACTAGAGATGAACCGGAAACGCCAGTTTTGAGTGACATAATGCGATTGCGTGGAACCAGTGTGAACAACAAGTTCGCGACACCATTTCGTCTGCGCGCGCATGTCACTCACTGTGCGGTGCCGACCCGATGCGTAAAGCGACCATCNATGAGAACATAGCCTTTAAGTACAAACGCTCTGGCGCTGACAATCCTCTGAATATAAAGGGGCACACACAAACTGTATTGATGTCGAGAATTAAGTGTGAAACTGCTCTATCTCTCAAACCTTATCATTAGAGATACAATTGTTTCATGCTGAATACGCAGTTAACATCGTTGCTAAACGAACTGTAGTATCCCTTTTCATACCCAATACTTCCCAAAAAATGAAAGTCGATGGAATAACATTAATGTTAATGTGAAATCTGTTTGTAGATTGCACGTTTTCTTCTGCGAAAAGTTTCAGGCCCACCGGCGGGAAAATTTACATTCGATTTGATTGGTCGCTTACAAAGGTCAGGCTAAGGTGAAAACCTGGCGTATACAGCTAACGCCGAAAAAGTGCACGGGTGAACAAAACACTGGGATCACAAGGTTAAACCATTTCGGGCAAATGATATGTGTAGCTGATGTGAATAACTTACTGGGAAAAGTTTCATAACAGTTTCACATATCTTTTGAGCTTGGCAATTCGATAATCCGCTAATGTCATGCTTGGATAATCTCACCACGTGTTTCCTTGTGGATGCACGTGCTTTCGTAACAGGATACGCTGGTTAAATGATATTTAAATCGTGGCTCACGAACGGTGTTATAATACTCATAATTAAGCTTTTTCAAGGTGTGTTATTTAAAAAAAAAATATCACAATAATGAAATAATGATTTTATAAACCTCTGGTAAACGATATTAATATATAAAGTCAGCATTAATCTGCTTGTGTTACAAAATAATATATAATATTTTCTAATACTTTATCAGTGTCATTAGTTTCTGATGATGTTTTTGTTGGCAGTGAGTATTAATGCAATTTGGCACTAAATAAGCCTCTCCCAAGTTACGCTTATTAAATACAAATAAGCCTCGCGCTGGGTAAACGGGGTTTAATGCATGTGCTGAAAGTGTCGTCCCTGATTAACCTGTGCTGTCCGCAGGGACGATACTTTCCGCTTTTATGGTATTTTTCGTTGAAAGGAAGCCAATTGTCCGCGAAAATCCAGTAAAGGCGGAGAAGGTCGTCCCTGATGAGCCTGTGCGGACTGCACAGGCTCATCAGGGACGACACTTTACGCACATACATTGAACCCTGTTTTCCTAGAGCGAGGCTCAAATCTGTATTTGAAATCAGGAAACACGAGGAGCTCGTGTATTTTCGATCAATAGGATTACAACGGATATGGCTAACTCATTTCAAAGCATACAATAAGCACCCGTCACTGAGCGAGGATCTGGTTTTGTTAAACATTTCTACAGTCGCAACGGAAGTTCCGACCCCAGAACACGCAGTGTACAGCTGGCATAACTATCGCAGGTGCATATTGTTAATTCCGATCTTAATTAAGTATTTTTGTGAGAAAATAATGAGGTATGTTTTTCCAATGAGTGCATTGGCTAGAAAATTATGATGTACGTTAGTGTACATAATCTACTTGTTGGAAACATATTGGCAATGTATATCTGCTTTTGTTCGGTGTTCTTGTAATAACGGTTTTAAACATGTCAATGTTTTAACGGTAATGTTTTCGTGGGAACGTTGTAAGCTTTATGTTTTGCCAGTGTTCACAAATTATTGTGTATAAAATATGTATTCATGAATAGTAAAAGCTAAACTATTAACCTACCATGTGGATTTTAAAATCTGTGTTAAAAGACATACAATTGAGTGTATTTAATATTCCACTTAAATGTGTAAATAATCGAGTTAATATCCTATTTTATTGTCGTTGTTGTTTCCAATCTTATTTAAGTGTGTTTATAATCGTCAGAAGAACAGCGTTTTGGCCATGTGTTGCACATCTTAAATGCACTTTGTGTCACCCTCATGTATTACGAATGTCGTAACTTGCACCGGAAATGCAAGGCTGAGAGACCTAAGTGACTTGCGTGGAATTTCGCGCCACTAGGTCGTCTGCCAGCGCACGTCACTCTTGGATTTGTACTCGAACTAGAGATGAACCGGAAACGCCAGTTTTGAGTGACATAATGCGATTGCGTGGAACCACTGTTAACAACAAGTTCGCGACACCATTTCGTCTGCGCGCGCATGTCACTCACTGTGCGGTGCCGATCCGATGCGTAAAGCGACCGTCTGCTTGTTTTCATGATATGTCAGAACTACCGTGTTTTCTATTCCGCAAATTGCTTCCAATGTTCTGGTTGACTGATGTACGCCGCTGATTATTTTTCCAGCATTCCAACAGCAGTATCTCGATCTTAAGTATTAAGACTTGAATACCACAACGGCCCGTGACGTTGAAAATATTTGCGAAGTCTGTTTTTGTCGGCTGCTTTCTGATTCTAGAGAACGAGCGTTGAGTTCTTTAAAATTGCCACAAATGAATGCATATATAGTCATAAAAAATTGCTAATCGAAATACAATTGTCGAAAATAGTTAAAGAAAAAAGTGTTTGTTTACTGGATATTTAAACGATTTCCAATTGCACGCTTTGTTGGTGATTAATTTTATTGATAGTCTTTGAATACTTATTACTTTCAGGTTCTATTTCGTCACATCACCACTATTGCATAACCGCGCTGATGAATTTCTGCACCGAAGCCCCTCTGTGTGTGAGGCTACAGATCACTCTACCAGACGCGGTGAGCTTCAGCCCAACGCCGCCATCAATGCCGTCTTGGCATTTTGCGTCAAATTGGTTTGATTGCCGTTTACACGAATCGCAAACAGGTTGCCTAGTGACAGGCGCTTGTTTAACAGTAAACAACGACTCGGTGTAGTGCTTCTTCATATCGAATTCTAAAAACACAGGAATTGCAAGTAAACAACGTGAAATCTTTGCTCCTCTGCATTTATTATAAGTATTATTTATAAGACGCGCAAAGAATTTAGAGATACTTTTGTATGGGCTAAATTCTTTGGAACAAATATTACCAATATAAAAATAAGCTTAATATTTGAGAGCGTCAACTAGTTGGACTACATTGATTATTAGAATGTTGGCGCCAGGCAACACGATTTTGTATTTAAAAAGCTGTAATAAGCGAGCTACTTATTTATTAAGCAGGTCATGAGTTAGTAAATCATTACATCCATCAATGCGCTTCTCTCGCGGCGCACTGAGTTTTCCTGTAATCGATAATACTTTCGACAAATAGATGACAAAAAAATATCCGAAAAGTGGGCTGTACGGTTAGTGCAGTGGATGCTATAGACGTGCTTCGCACATTGGCGACCCGGGTTCAATCACCGTTCCCGGAAGAATGTGAGTAAAAATTGCTTAGTTCTAATATATATTCCTCGAGTGACCCGAAACGACGCTGCCTTAATTCGACGCCATTTTTGTTTTGCCTCTGTTTGATACATAAGCGACATCCGTTGAAGTCATACAATAGCACATGGTACACTACGCACTATTTACTGTAGTTGTTGTTTGTTATGTGGAAAATTGCGGGTTTTAATGTAAGATATGGTTGATTGGTTTGCAATTGATGGATTTTTATGTATTTTACTTAATGCAAAACTTCTGAACATTTTACACCCAACTTTCTTTGTAAATAAGTCAGTGGGAAAATGCATCGGTTTCGTCTGCAAAAGTTCACCATTTCATTCATAAGTCACGTGACTGCCATTTGACAAAACATCGTATACATAGATAAATTTTCACTATGAAAAAGGTGTACGCGTAACCTTTGATGTGAAGTCCGGATATGTGTTTGGTTATGCTGTAATACAATTTTAACTACATGAAGCAAGTGTTTATGTTGGTAATTGCATGTTATGTTTATTTCTTATTTTCATTTACTTATTAAAATTTGTAGTTTCCACAAAAGAAGTACAGGTTCTATTCACCTACTTCCATAAACACAGCTTATGACAAGGTGTTGTTGACAGGGGCCCCTACTAAAACCACTGCCAGAGAGTATGGCATCCCAAAATTAAAAACCTTAATTGATTTAAATAATTTTAAGATCCTTATTGCTTTTACAGTGATACAAATTTAAGTACAACACTCATAAGTTAATATTTCATGCATTCAGTCTCCACAGGAGTGATATTTACATTGAAATCAGGTAACCAATCAAATGCGTCATTTCAGGTCACTCTCAGAAAACATGGCGGCTTCCATAGCGTAGCAAACTTTTATTCTGGTGTTGGTTTTTGTGTGACTTATGTCAACTTTTTGTTTCAAACCAGCTAAGAAGGCATTAACAAAAGAAAAGAATTGTATTTTAATGAAAGTTGAAGATGTTATAAAAACTTATTTTGTTTAATTGCTTACATGCGTCAAAATAGGTCCCTCGAGGATTATGGACAATTTATGTGGCATTCTCTTCTCAGAAACCCGTTTTATTATATATTTTTAAAAGAAAGTGCCTATTTCTGCTGAAATTAGATGATGGACAATTTAAAGGTGTCCATGTGAACGCTGTATTCACCTGTTGGGTGGATTTCACATTTACTACAGATAAATAGCAATAGTCCCAATTAAATGTTATTGCACCTGCATTGTGCATTGTACTTGAAACCAAATTTTATGGTGTATATTTACTAACATTCCGATTTCCTCATAATATGGCACCACTTTACTTTCAATTCATCTTGTAAAACGAATCTTGGATTACAAGGGTACCGGTATCGGTTATAACCGGTACCTCACGCATACGGCATGATACGGGAAATACTTACGAAACCCGTATCCACCCACCGGTATGATAAAGAATACACTGTCTGTGGATGGGACAAAACGTGTATGTGGGTTTTTTTTTGTTAAATTTCAGAAGAAAGACCCACAATGACTTGGTAGTTTTGTACGTTTAAAATATGAATACCAGAAGCAAATACGATTCAGTAAATATCACTATATCATTGTCACATGGTCAGGTCATATATCTACACACATGAAAACACGAACCATCCAGTAATGAAACACTCGCAAGCATTGCTTAATAAATGAACCTCGCTCTGTGAAAATGTGGTTTAATGCATGCACGTTAAGTGCCGTCCCAGGGAAAAATGTGCAGTCCGCACAGGCTAATCAACGACGACACTTTTCGCTTGTATTGTTTGTTTTTTCGTTTAAGGGGTGTTGCGGCAGTTTATTTAACCGAGGATATATTTATGGCAACACCGATGCTATTATCACAACCCAATAGTTTTGTTATCAGAATCATCACACATTTATGAGCGAGTAGGTTCATAATAGATACTCAGTGGTTCGATCCCAGGTGCGGTTAACTTTTTTTTTAATTCTTTTTGTCCTTATTTTATTTCACTCTTGATTTTTTCCTGGAGCTCTTTAGTCCTATTGTTTACATTAATCAATTTAAAGCATTTAATCACAAACTTCAAAACATGCCGCAATCTGTCAACAAGTCCCTGTTATGGATGATTAAGGTCGAGTTTGATACTATATCGTCTTATGTTTGTGATTAAATATTGTATTAGTGTTGTGTTTTAGTAAGCCGTTGTGATCCCAATTAAGATTGTAAACAATCTATAATGTTTATGCATATCTCTAACAGTCTATGTACCGGTACTTGGGTTTCGCCTAATTGCTGTATTTTAGGAAATTTGACATAGACGGTAGGGATAGTTAAACAAAAAAATCTCTGTTAAAAGTGCGGTGACCCCGCTTTTTTATTTTTGTTTTATGATAGCAATACGTAGATGAACATATTTGAGCAGTTTCGCAAAAAGTTATTAGATAGAACTTTTTTAAATTCCATTTTGTGTTAAAAAAGTAGTAAAAATGACGTTTTTTGGGGTGACATAAAAATGACGTTTTTTTTGGGTGACATAAAAATTTAAAAAAAAAATAAAATTTCTTAAAATTTAACTTGCGTTCTCCATTTTTTGGTAGTATGTGGTTTAATTAAAAGTTATATGATATATATTAGCTTATTTAATATCAATATGTTGCCAATTTCATAGGTTATTAATCATTTGTATGCAATTAGAGGTTTTTTAGTTTTAATGAAAAAGTACATGTTATTTAATGGTGAATACAAATTAAACAAGGCCGGTGACCCTATGTTTTTATTTCATTTTTTATTTAGTATTTGTATGTAGTACTTGAATATAAATTTTGGGCAAAAGTTATTAAATGGAAAAAAAATCAGCAAAACTGCAGCAACACCCCTTAAAGGAAGTCTCTTCTTAGCAAAAATCAAGTTTAGGCGGAAAGTGTTGTCCCTGGTTAGCCTGTGCAAACCCTTGATACCCCTTGCAGTAAATGATAAATTGATAAATTGTGTACATGAAGAAAGAAAACGAAATTAATACACAATTGCGTTCTGAATATGAGGAGTTGCATGGCAACAGTATTTTAATGAAAAGAACGAATTACATTTTAAGTCATTGCAGGATTTCAATGCATTAAAATACTGAATGAATTATTTTCATGGCGCCACACAGTATCTCTTCATTATAAGTTTACGTGTTATGTTCCGTTATATGAGCATCCACACTTTAATTGCCGTTGCAACAGAGTCTTTTCATTTCTTTGTCAAACAGAAGGTTATAACTTCTAAAGCAATTACATCCCACTTTATAAAACTTGCAGCTATAATAATGTTGTTCAAACTGTTTCTGTAATAATTGTGGAAAATCAATTCAGAAAACATGTCTTATAATCGTATACCACGCAACTTGATTGGTGCAGACACATTTAAACCATGTGATCAATAAATATGCTAATGAATCTTTTATATATTGTTAACGTTAGCATTTATACTAAACATGAACATCACTTTCCTTTAATTCCATGAACGCAGTTTGATTGCATATTCATGTACGTGCCTGTATATGTACACTATAAAGCTTTACCCCATTGAAGGCATTTTCCATTAAAAGGTGTATGTACCTATTTCGTTCAATTTGCAGAGTAAAGTAATAATATATATTGTGGACCGAGGATGGTTGTTTTTAGTTCACTTTTCATTGATTTCGGATTCAAATAAAACCAGAATCTGTCAATATTTTAAAACTTGTTGTGAAAAACACTTGAACATAAAAGTATTATTTATTTATTTTGAAAACACTTGGTTGAGGCAAACACCTTTCAATCAAGGCCTATGAATGTTTGTAGACGTTTTATGAAAGCATTATAAATAAGGCACCATTTCCTCTCAGTCAAGAATACATTAATACTTAATGCCGCCACGGTGGTGTGGTTTTCAATGTTTTTCTGGCAAATCAGAATATTTTGGAGCGCAAATGGACTTTGTTTTGTAAACAAGAATCATAACATAATATCACTTATTGCTTAGAATAAATAAATCATTCTAGTTTAAACCTTCATTTAAAGATTGGGTGCATATACCGAATATTGGTTCAAGTTATGCACGTTATCCTGGTACAATATTTAAATAAGTGTGTACCATTGATTTATGTTAATATACAAACAACCTTTAATTTATGCATAGTCCAATAGTGTATTGCACTTATAAAATATATCATACTAGATGATCATTTATGTTCAACTTTCATTGTACATTGGCAATCTGTTTGGATGACAGAATAGTAATGTATTGTTAACCAAGTAAAAAAAATGGTTAATAACTCAAAAAGTTATTATGTTTCCTCGACCACCTAATTTTTGGTGCCAACCTTAAAACTTTTTTTGGTAATCCAGGTTGAGTTTTTTTTTACATTTTCGCTTCATTCGATCATATTCACAAATTAAACTGTTACAGGTATTATACTTCACAACGATTTTATTTGTTGTGCAAAGCAGACACAAACACTTACAATGCTTCAATACAAGCGTATTTCCATTTTCCAAACAGCCAATAAGCATAATTATATTTCAATTCATTTCTTCAAACTCTTTTGTTAGCAAGAGCCTGTTTCTAAGGCAACATTCTCGAAAAGAACTTCCAATTGTTGATTCAATTTTAGCATTTTTAACATAACTGCAGATCACTGGAACTGTCAGCACTCACAAGTTTAACATGATTATAAGAATCCCATGTTTGCTATTTTCTTTCAACATCCGATGTTTATTCATATGATACAATTTTCATGCAGGGAGAGATTAACCGATCTTTCAATAAATCTGAATTTTCCAACAACAACAAAACAGACCAATTTAATTTAGTTGCTCAGTTTTCAATTCAAACCTAGGGCACAGAGAGAAGTTACCCAAAATTAAATGGTGTACTATGCTTGGTTGTTCCCCAGTGAAACAGACACTTTTGGTAGCTTATTTTTTCTTAACTCCAACTGAAGAAACAATAAACGCCAATAACTTTGATGTATCTCTGGAGAAAACACACAAACGGCAAGTTAATATTTTTTATCTTATTCTTTAATCATAGTTCATTAACGCAAACATGAAAACACATTACATATCTGGAAACATCTTAAAATAAACCAGAGCCGAGCTCTGTAAAAAGGGGGTTAAATGCATGTGCGTAAAGTGTCAACCCAGATTAGCCTATGCAGTCTGAACAGGCTAATCATGGACGACACTTTCAGCTTTTATGGTACTTTTCGCTTAAAGGAAGTATCATCTTAGCGAACATCCTGTTTTGGCGAAAGGTTTTGTCCCTGATTAGCCTTTGCGGAATGCACAGGCTAATCTGGAACGACACTTTACGCACATGCATTAAACCCCCTTTTCACAAAGCGCAACTCAGTCCTTATTTTATCTTACACTTATGAGTAGATGTACATGTACCTGGTTTAAACAAGACATTACAAAAGTTGTGTTTCGACAGTTTTTGCATATACAATTGTACTGCAAGTTTCTTTCGGCCATTATAAAAATATATTTCATGTCTTCGTCGATATCAGATTAATTTTCATATGTACTTCATTCATACAAAAATCAATCAGCAAGAATGGCACTAAATATACTTACAGTAAATTTGATAACGATTCTGCATCACATATTGCAAAACCATGATTTGTAAACGAAATTAATTTCTTAGATTATGTTATTCTTAAATAATCATACAATAGGACACTCTGCCTTTAACCTTGATAAAAATCGTACATACAAAAACATGTTCTTTACAAGATTATTACAATGTAATGCCAAATCAACATTTACGCATAGACAAAACTGTCAAACATTTTATACTGTTTAACAGTCACTATTAAACAGCAATTCTTTTTTGAAATGGACAAAATATTAGAAAGAGTCTTATGATTTGAAGATTTTTCTCATGAATAAATGAATACTTTAAACAAATCATTACATCATAGCTGTAAGTTTTCTCATCAATCTATAGACTTAACATGATACTTTATATCGTTTAGATTATATAAATACTAGGCATTTGTTCAAAATTGTATATATCCATGTTATATTGTGGATATAATACATGAATGTGAAAAAAAGCAAAATAATAATGATAAAAATAAAAAAACAATACTGACATTGATTACAATTGCATTTAGAATAAATATCATTTATGCAATCATGACTAAATAAATACTATAAACAGTCATAATACTTAAATATATAAGACATATTTCCAATTCATTTACACAACATGTTCACTTCATTCAACTTTATATGTTTGGAAGATCCAGATTTGTTCACACAAACAGTAATATCTTCAACAAAATTTCACAAGTATTCTGTTATTATCATAAGATTTCAAAGTCCACCCTCTGCCAAAATATTTAGAGATTAAATCTATAAAAAGCAAGTTCATGATAATCTCTAAACTAAAATGGAAGTCACATGGATGAGAATGCTAGTCTCAAACCATGCAGTCTCTGACATGGTTATCGCCTTCGGTGTCACTATGTATACCAGAATCTGTTTGAAGAAGCACAACTTTATTTCGCGATCGGTCGAGCGAATCTGTTGGCGTGTGAACCGCCATTGTTGATAGAACAGGTCTGTAACGATCATGGTCATGTGACTTCATTTCAATGTCTTTGCCTCTTTCATGGCTGAGGCAAACTGGCCTTGAAAAATCCCTAAAAGGCGTTGATAGGCCCTTTTTAAATGAGAATGGTATAATTTCTTGGTGGGACATCGGTGGCAGAGGCCGAGTAAAATCTGAAACATAAAATCAGACTCACATTTCGAATTTGTATAAACAAAAATCTTCGGATTCAAATTTTGTCTCTGGACAGAAGACAGCAATTTTGAAATAACACAAATCAAAAGGACAGAAGACAACACTTTTGAAATGGCCCAAATCAAAAGGACAGAAGACAATACTTTTGAAATTATACAAATCAACAATAACAATAGTTTTATAATTTCATGCACGACCTCCCGAAATATAATGGTATTCTCGCGTTTTAAATTAATTTTCTTACCTGATCATGCTTATTATGAACTAAAGCTGCTATGATGATTCTGTGTCATGCACAGTTATTGTGACAAAGACATATTTTGACCTGTTTAGTTTTGTTTAAAGTCACATTAATATATTTAGAAAATTGACAGAATTAAATGCTCAGAAACATGACTGGCATATATTATAATCTGATAGTTTGTTTACAGTTTGTATGATTTTTATTAATAATCATTCTGCCATTTTAATCCAGGCCATATGTGTTGATCATGCCATTCTTAGACTAATACAATTGTTATTCACAGATTATAAACCAGTTAGTACATGTCAAGATTAAAAGTGTATTTAATAAATGAAATTTAAACATTGAGAGATAGAAACTTGCGGAACTCCGTAATAGAACATTGTAAATTTATGTGTACATTTTGTTAATAAATCATATTGTTAAATCTTAATTGAGTGCCTGAGTTAATTCACTTAAAGAAGTTTATTCACAAGGATCAGGAATTTCCTTTGTGATAATTGGTGGAAGAAATCGGGTGTATAGCACTTCTATGCCGCTATACCATTCCCATACTCTCATCAAAGCGAGTTATGCTGAATCGTAGAGAAGATGTCATCCACTTTTATCAGATGGACATGGCGAAAGCCCAAGACAAAACAGAAAAATCAACCAACGAAGGTTAGTGTCTGCAGGTAGTTGGAGTGACATCGTTGCGGGCATAATAAATGGCAACGCTTGCATCTGGCATTAGCTTGTTATGCTAAGCTTTTTACATACAGTAATAGAAGACTGTCCCCATGAATTGAAACTTGGTAAGATAACAAGAAGCTGGATTTCTCTACCTTTAAATTTCAGTTTAAGCATTAAGCAGGGTCTAATATTATCCTACAACCTACCCATTATTGCATGGTAAAAACTTAGATGCATATAAAATAAATAAATATGCCACACTCTGTGAAAAGGGTGTGTGTGAAAATGTATGTGTGTAAAGTGTCGTCCCAGATAGCCTGTGCAGTCCGCATAGGCTTATCAGGGACGACACTCTCTGCTTTTATGATATTTTTCGTTTAAAGAAAGTCTCTTCTTAGCAAAAATCTAGTTTAGGCGGAAAATGTCGTCCCTGATTAGCCTGGGACAACACTTAACGCACATGCATTTAACCCCCTTTTCACAGAGGGAGGCTCAAATGTATGAAAATGAGGCGACACGCTGCCACCTACCCATCATCTTCTCCCTGGGTGATGTGGACATGGACGTCTGCATCTCCTCGTCGCTGCCGCCCCGCCCACTATCGCTGGTTCCCGTGTCACTGGATGTCTCGCTGTGATTGTCCTCCACCTTCTTAGGGCCGGGAGCCAGGAAGAAATGGTTTGCCTGAAATGGAGGGAGGACATTATTACCAGGTATTTTGTTATGGAGATTTTTTAACGTAATATTTAGGCCACAACAAAATGGACCTTAACCCTTTACCATTTACATCAAAATTAAATTTAAGACCTTTCTTGCTAGATTCAAGTTTTAAAGCCTTCATTCAACCCTAAGATACCGATGAGCAGCAAACAGCATAAAACCTAAACAGACTGCGAGTTACTACTGGCATTAGCCATTTTCACCGCGCTTCTGAGTGGGAAAGGGTTAAGTCCGAAAGCTTAATTCCGCTATGCCGTAGTGGATGTTTGAAGTATATCTGACACATGCAGCATTGAGCAAGAAATTTATATAATGTATCTTAATATAATAACCTCCTATCAGATACAATAGTTGGTAAACACAGTACAAAAATAGAATTATTAACTATTTATGTTTGAGCCGTGCAATCTGCACTGGTTAATCAAGGGCGAAACTTTCCGCTTTTACAAACTGTTTTTGTAAAAAGGAAGTCCCTTTTAAATGAAAATCTAGAAGTCATGGCTGAAAGTGTTATCAATGATTAATCTGTACGCACATGCATTACGCCCGGGTTTTCCATGTACATGTATATCTGATACAACAGTAAGCAAAAACATTTCAATTACAAAAACTATTCAGGGAAAGAATTTGTGACTTAAAAATCCAAAGAGCATCATTAAGCCAGAGGAATTCATAAGTAGTACAATAAATTACCATGAGCGCAATGAATAATGTTTAAAAGAATGATTTTAATTATACTTTAAAAACTACATCTATAAAACCTTAAGGTTTTCGCTGAAGCCACCGCAAAAAAAAAATGTTCAAGTACATGAAACATCTTTAAACATTTACATACATGTAAAAATTGTTCAATTACTAAACAATCTTCTCAAACATTAGAACAAATTAGAGAATTCCATTAGCATGCGCTGAGTATAACGGCAAATCATATTTTCAGAGAAAGTTACTTAAAAACATAATCAGTTTCAGTACATGAAGCATGTATTAACCTCCATACATGTTTTGTTCAATCAAAAGCGCCATTCAAAACATATTAAGTCATAAAACTGAACAATTACATCAAAACTGTTGCATTTAATGGCTTCCGCTTCGTACATTCTCTGCTTAATCAACTTGTCTTTCTCCTATAAAGGTGGAATTATTGGATTTTGTGATGACATTACACATTTCCATATTTTCCAGCTGGTAAAAGCTTTCCCTAGAGTGGGCAATCCTGTATTTAACATTTCTGTATCCAAAAGAATGTTTTTTATTTCAATTAAGAGACCATTTTGATTCATTGCCCCTCAATAATTAAACGTTTGATCAATTATTCTTGTTTTTTTTATTTAAGTTATCCGAGTTTTGCTTGCTGTCAAATATTCTACAATTAAAGCTTCCTCCATGAAATTGCTGCTGCAAAAAGTGCACAACTAGGAATTTTAAGGAAATTATTGTAAGCCCCATCAAAGCAATTCAGCCAGGATTACTTATGGATTTATTTGAAATACAGATTAAAGCAATAAAAATAATTATATTGAGCAATTAACATATTTGATCCAAATTAGAACATATGCATTCTTTTGAAAATTTATGTTGTTGTATTCTAAATGTTTTGAGGGAAGAAGTTTCATAATTATTAGGCAGTTTTAATAGTTCTAATAAATATTTTTTTATGAGTCTGTCCTGTGTCTCTTTTATGCATCTTCGGGTTCAATAATAGAATTGTGGTCATAAAGAACTCTTCAAAGTTAAAGGCTTGAATGTCACTTGAGACAGATTTATCTACTGAGGGGTGAGCAGGTGACCAATTTAAAAAGGAAAATGTTGCAGAGACGAGGTTCATCCCAAGTTTGAAACTAAATGACACGGATATTTAAACCCCTTTAAAGCACTCTGCCAATTATTACTCAAGGCTCGTCGAACATGTTGACTTTATGAAGAAGTGATTACAATACCAATAAAAACGAGCAACACGGGTGCCGCTATTGTTTGGCCAGCCATTCGATGGTCAAGGGAGCAGATTTGAAACCACGGGACTCCTATTAAGGATGTGATCATTTGACAGGGTGGTAATCTGTCGAGATAAATTTAAAGTCCAGTGGCGGCCATAGATCTTGTCAATGGGGCAAACATATTGAACAGGACCCAGTGGAATGACCACTTGCTTGTTCACTTAAATGACCTTTAAAAAGTAAAACCACTATAAAACTGTCAATTGGAAGGAAGAAGACAGTGGATTAAATTCGTATTTTGCCCATTTTAAATGATTGGAAAGAATATATCAATTCATGCTTTTTGTGAAGACTGAAAAATAAATGGGCCATTTATTTTGCGAATCATGTACCGGCATCTCATGTTCAAATTATAGTAGATTAAAAAGTTTAATAAAACAAGTTGACTTTAAATTTTAAAAAATGGGTTATTAATTGGGCGCATCATGTATCTCATGTTCAAATTCCAGTTGGTTTAAAGTTTTAATAAAACAAGTCAAATTATTCAAGTTTCTTATTCTGTACCAGCATAGAAACATGCAAACACACATTTGGGATTTCAAATACTAGTAACCATGTCAATTAAAGTAAAGAAATATGTTCTTAGTAAAGTAATCATGCTCGATTAAACTTAAATGCAGCAATTAAAAGGCAATTAGAGTATTTGATATATGCAAAATTGAACTGCTAGACCTGTAATTAAATTTCTAATAAGGTAAGTACAATTGTAAATCAGTGTACTTCAAAGTGACCACACCCCAGAGGCTATTTTGATTGGCCTTTGTTGTTGAGATAATTGGACAGTGTGGAATGTTTAATATAGGTAAATATTTAGATCAAAGATTATCAGAGCTTATTTACAGTTATTAATTATACGGGCAATACAGTTTCTGGCGTACATAAATTGATTCTAGAATTACTAATATTTATTCTAAAGCTCTTCAAATTAACAATTGATTGGTTTTGATTGTCAGACCGGGATTTTTTTAACACAAATGCAAAGTGTTGCTTTAATGTCACAAAAAAATGTATTCTGAAGAGAGCAAAATACTGATAATGTGAACTTAAACGACTCAGAAAACATGGCTCATGGAAGTCACAAACCATAGTATTGCAAATGTGACTTTAAATGGCAGGTTTTTAGAGAAAATCTAATTACTTATATCAATCGAAAGAGTTATTGATATTTTGTCACACACATATGAAGACATGGTCTGTTTGTTTTTAACTCTAGTCAGAAACATTAATAATTAATGGACTTACTGCACATACTCTGTAAACGGGCACGGGAAAACCAGTACTAGTGAAAAAATAGTTATGAAATGAACATGATCAACGTACGTGAAGAGGCAGGATTGAAAAAAAGTGTTTGGCACTGTATACATTTTTCTTCATGATTTAATTTAATATTGTTACTAGATAAATATCTAACGGAAAAGATGGAATTAGAATTGTTTTAATAATTCTCAACATTTAGGGGGAATTACCATCGACATGCCTCTTTAATGTAATCATGTGTCAGTGACAAAATCTTGCTTAACACAAAACGTTTTCATGATTATAAGTATACATTTATCATTTAATTATTGGTTTTCACCAATTTAAACTCAGCCTATTTATTCAAAATAGATAGCAAGTAAATGATTATTTAGTGACATACATGGTCATTTTAGGCATATCACATTCTTCAAAAGAAAGTCACCTGGGGTAATAATAAATGCATTGAGCTAATCTACATTATTTATATATCCGAACATCGAATATCACCAGAACGAAATGCATGTTTCGATAAATCAAACCCTGGTTTATAGGCATTTACCTGAGTAATTCTTGAACTTCAAACATCTACCATCCCCTATGATCAACCGTCATGGATCATTTTATGTCACATTTCATGCTATGGTCATTTCAAGCCTGACCAGAGTTAATGGCCATTTTATGGGGGTGCCAGTTGTCATCTTTGACTGAGCAAAGGCCATTTATTACCCTCTCATTGACCATGGCAAATGGGCAAAGCATGGTGCCCTCATCACCTGTTGAAATGATTTGAATCGCCTCACAATAACTATGGCAACCATAACAGTCCGACTGGATGGAGAGGCCCAGGATCGCAGATTAAATTGATTTGTACAAGGGACTAGCTGTGTCAAAACTCTAGAAAACATTTACAGGACTCATTAAAGTGCAAAAGACCCTAAATTGTTACAGGCAAGTGGGCCATATAATTCACTTTGGCATCAAGATTGGCAAATGCAAAAATACTCATTAAAGTGCAAAAGACCCAAAATTGTTACAGGCAAGTGGGCCATATAATTCGCTTTGGCATCAAGATCGGCTAACGCAAAAATAATAAGAGAGCCGGTCCATTAATGAAATATACTTGCAAAACGATTCCAACTGTTTCAAGCAACTGACCAACATTATTCACTTTTCCATCGAGATCTGGACGTGATTAATTTCACTGCTGGGTTCCTAATCAGAATATCAGTAGTAGTCTCGGTCAGTGGGAATGCACCGCAACACAAAGGGCTGCAAATCTGTTTGCGTCTTTAATGAAATAAATAATGCATAGAAAACAAAAGCTCCCAAATGACCAAACCATATGGATGCTCCTTTGTATATCAGTAACTATTGAACTCCATGGCAGCACTGTGCAAAGAACAAGTAATGGCAGCCACGGAGTTAATTTAGCTTTGCGGCAAAGATGCTAATTACCTAAATTGGAAATGCATGACAAATTGGTGAAGAAGCAATTTGCGGACACTTGCCGTGTAAAATCATGAAATGGACGCCCCTTTCGACACAGTGAGGCAGACACAACAATGAACATTTGGCTGCACAAATTGACCGATTGTCCACCCAAAGGCAACACAGAAATCATATTTGCACGTCTGTTACTCTGAGGACTGTTATATTTCCTAACACACAGGATTTCAGACAGGAATGTCCTAGTGGACTGATTAAAAAGTAAACACATATCCAGTGTTTGTTTGACAACAATCAATTATTTCCCCATGCTAGAAAGAGGAACTGCTCTTCTCTTCGGCATATCATTATTTAGAATCAGTGCCAATTGACAGCAGATTTTATCAAATATTTATATGGAATCTCTCCCGATTTTTCCTTACTAACGGCCCATGAATCACACGGGCAGCTATATTGCACAGCAATAACATTTGGATGGCAGTTTTCACAAGCCAATATGTTCTTTTTTTCTGTAAAACTGTTTGCACCAAATGTCTTGACAGAAACAAGGACTAAGACCACTCTGGGAATAAAACTCCAGATCTGATGATAGCAGCAAATCAACCAGCATTCAGTTGGAACAGCAAACACCAATGGACAAATTTTAATACTCCAGGCCGGGCATAAACAAAGATTAGATCTGTATCATGCGAAATGGGTCTTATGCTATATGCTGCCAGCGTATCTTTTACCAGCCGGCTCAATCGCACGGTATGGTATGGTCAGGAGATTTGTTGGCTGCTATAAAGTCACACTAGGCTTTGTGGTCATATCAGCTGAAAGCGTATCTGATAACCAGACTGTGCGCATAATTTGGTCTGGAGCTGGCCACATATGGCATAATACCCATTCTCGCACGACACAGCTAATTCAACAAAATATACATATACATTACCATAAAAATAAAGTGTTCTTTTAATAGAATAAAACATAACAGTGCGATAGCAGCTATTGCTGTAAGGATTTTTATATCTGTTCATATTTGTTTTCAGAAAAATGCAAACATATGAGGTTGCTGGAACATCCAAACAAGATTTCAATACTAATTATTCTTGGCAAACATGATTTGGCTGATGTCTTTTCAACAGATAAGACTTCATACCTGCCAAATGTTTTCCAGAAAAATTCATTAAATCTTTCTTGCTCAATTTACACTAAATAGATGCCCACGCACTTCTGTCAATATTATGTTTCCTTGAATCAAGAACAAAGACTGCATGTTAAACAACGATTCCAATCCGTCTGCCTTCGAAATAAAATTAAAGGCTACACATGTTTGGGACCAAAAATGACTTCATTTTGATACCGGTAATTCGGCAAAAAAGTTAACGAATATTAGTATTTAACGTAATTATTATAATGGGTGTGATCATTGTACACCTGAGACCTTAAGGAACATAACTGTTATGAGCAGTTAGTGTTCATAAGGTTTAACAATAAAAAACACCTGGCAGTCATGTTTTTGAATGCAAAACAATCTATTCCGTCCAGATCGTAACAACACAAACTTTTAAATAGTCTTAGCAAGTTTCATGATGAGTGGGTTAAATGTGATTTCTAGAGTGTTCAAATGGGTTAACTTAAGCCAGATATAGAAAACTTCCCCGCCTAAAGGCAGCAACGTTTCTCAATAAACTTGAATCTTATCTCACTGGGTGAAGAAATAATGAGAACAACTGTTCATACCAAGTTTCATTATAAAGAAGTGAAACTCCAGAAGCTGCAGCAGTATTGCAATTCTATCATACACACCTTAGTGGCCCTTTATTTATGGCAAGGAACCAATTTCCAAAACAGTACGGCACAAAACAAAACAACATATACACATTGTAGAATAAAGCTGGGGTCACCGCCTTGGAACGGTCAATGCTAAGCATTTGGGGGTTTAAACCGGTTATAGAGCGCTCAACCTCACACTTGGCCCAGCAATATTCATGATACATATAAGTGTAAATAAAATTTAACCTCATAGCATTGCAACTCAAATTAAACAGTAATAAAAGGGAATTAAAACGCATTCAATTTAATTACTATTTTATTACTCAATGGTTGAAAGGAGACCAGAGCAACAGAGTTACAACTTTTTGAGGCACGATGAAATGAAATTACTAACACGCATCAACTACATCCCTTCTTTTTACAANAGATCATGTGCATATTGTGTTTCTTTTTTGTACACATTAGATATATATGTAAAACTAGGTAAAATCCTCTTTTACTAACATTGAAACAAACTTATTCACATTAAAACTTTAATCAGACAGCTTTCAACATTTTAGTCTCAACTTAAAAGCCAAGTTTAAACAATTAATTATGAAGGATCTGACTTTTTTTCAAGCCACTAACCAATGTTTATGAAATGTGTGCACAAAAATGACATAAGCACGTGGTTCTTTATATGGACTGTATTATGTATTAGCATTCAATCGACAGTAGACGTTTATACAATGTTCCTGTGACCGATTCCATGTGACGCGCCGCAGGGGAAAATTATAAGCCCACCATCGTGGCAATAAACAAACTCCGAGTCTATTGCAGCAAGTTTTTCTACGGTTGCCATCTCTCCCTTTGGAACCCCAAGTCAACACCAAATGCAATTGTCTACAGATTAAAATTTTGCAAGGCTTGTGAATCCATTTAAATTACTGATTTACATTCACAGAAAGGAAATGAGATTGGGAGTGGAAGAATTATGCGAAATACTGAGTCAGAAGAAGTAAAATTAGGCAGATCGTTTATTCTTAATCTTTATTAGTGCCTGGATAAAAGAGGATTGGGGGACCAGCGAATGAAGCACAGCTGGAAAACGGGACACAATCAACACTTGCTCTCCCATTTTGGAGGGATAAAAACACATGTTTGCTTACAATGGCATTGTATTTAACACGTGTATATATATGAAAATGTAATTTAACATGAACTTGGAGCAACTGTCTGACTTTCATGTTACAAGGGACATTTTGTCCTGGTAGCACTAGTCTTGAACTGAAGAAATAAGACATTCAATAAACAATCAAACAAAGCATGCTCTCATTGAGGAGAATGTAGATCACTTAAAGAATGACAGAATCTTTGACAGTTTAATTACAAAGATGTTCTTTGGCGGAGAAAAAAATCAATGAAACAAAATGAACATTCAATGCCATGGTATACAAAAACTTAAGTCAATTACAAGAAGAATCTAGCATGCACAAATAATTTCTCTTTGTGGAACAAAGATTCTTTAAGAAAATCGAAGTACTGTTAACCGCAAAAAGAAGAAAGCCTGAAACATGCAATCAATTATTTATGAAATGTATTTATTTATTAATTATGAATGATCTGCCTTTTTTCAAGCCACGTACCTATTTTTATAAAATGTGCGCATAAGAATGACAATAGCCTAAGCACATGTTTCTTTTATATGTTTTAGCATTCAATCGACAATAGACGTAAATACAATGTTCCTGTGACCGATTCAGTATGACGCGACTCAGGAGAAAAGAATCAGCCCTCTATTATGCCAATACACAAAGTCAAAGTCTATTGCAGCAACTTTTTCTTCAGTTGCCATCTCTCCTTTTGGACCCAAAGTCAACACCAAATGCAATTGTCTACAGATTAACATTGTGCAAGGCTTGTGAATCCATTTAAATTACTGATTAACTTTCACAGGAAAGGAAATGAGACTGGGTGGAAGAAATGGGAAATATTGAGTCAGAAGAAGTAACATTAGGCAGATGATTTAATTCTTAATCTCTTAATTATTTATTTCCTGGATAATGGAGGACCAGGGAATGAAGCACCGCTGGAAAAAAAAGGAACCAATCAACACTTGCTCTCCAATTTTGGAGGGATAAAAACACATTGTCACTTACTGATGGGATTGCATTTAACACTGGAATTTAAATATGGAAAATGTTATTTAACATGAACTGGGAGCAACTCTCTGACTTTCATGTTACAAGGGATTTAATTTTTCTCCTGGTAGCATTTGAACAGAACAAATGTGAAGGCATCCGTCAATAAACAACGAAACATGATTATGCATTCTCTCCGTGTGGAGAATTCAGTTCACTTAATAGAACCAAAGGCCAATTTTACTTTCTTTCAGACTTGATGCGTTTTGAAAATATTATGTTGCTCTTGATTGTCTTACTGCATAATTTCTAGAATGTTATTGATGGTAATATTCTGTGTACAATACTATAAGTTTAATAGAACAGAAAATAACAGATATTTATTACGACTTGTACATAGTAAATCGTCAGTCTTTAACCATATATACATATCAAAAGGTCATGTAAAAAGAAAGTGATAATACAGTAAAAAAGTAGTGTGCATACTATTCAACATAAAACATGACAGTGTTAAAAAAATCACATTTGTACAGAGTATTCAATTGTTACAGGTTGGCAATCAGCTATTATGCTGTTAACATTTATGGAAAATAAACTTAAATAAAAATTGGTTATTTTACGTATATCATGTGGATTATCATGCTAATAAATAGAAGGAAATAACCTACATATATTGCATGTGTTAAAAATGGCAGCAAATTTTACAATCAGGCATGTATGTTTTACCACATTATGTGAGATTATTACTGATATTTTAGCACTTCAATATCACACATCAATACATGCAGCACCCAGGTGTGACAATGTTCATTACAATATGGCCACATAGCAGCCTCTGAAATATCAGGTGTGACAATGTTCATTACAGAATAGCCACATAGCAGCCTCTGAAATATCAGGTGTGACAATGTTCATTACAATATAGCCACATAGCAGCCTCTGAAAGATCAGGTGTGATGATGTTCATTACAATATGGCCACAAAGCAGCTTCTGAAATATCAGGTGTGACAATGTTCATTACAATATCGCCACATAGCAGCCTCTGAAATATCAGGTGTGTAAATTGTCATCAAAATGTGCAAAACCGCCATAAAACTGAAATATAATGGAAATATAACTTCCACAAAACTGAAATATAACTGCCACTGTTGCTACACATTTAGGGTCTCGTGCTCTGGCTGTCATCCCTGGTTACACATGCTTTTTTAATATAATATAAATTAAGTTTGTAATGTTTGATGTAATTTTTTTCTAAAAGTCCTTTTTCTTTTTTTCTAAAAACAGTTTGCAATGTTTAAGGTAAATTTGTTTTCTATTTGTCCTATTATTAATAGGTTTAATTAGTTGTTATTTCTAGGTCAACTATATTAAATATATTAAGAACCACAACGGAAATAAGGATTTACTTCCTTTTTTGTACTATCCTTGTATTTAAATGTTTGTGACATGGTTTAAATCTTTAGTACACATATATATATATATAAATTATATATTCAACAATTATTCACCAAAAATAGTATTATAGTTTTACTGTCTCAAATTTTTATAATAAGGTATATAATTTGTTGAATTTTATAAACCTGTCTGTATGCTCGATTTATCAACTGTGATGCTATTTTAAATTATATGTTTGTTATTTCTTATGCCATAAGCAGATACAACTTAATGTATGTGTAAAATATGCTTTGTGTACCATGTTTTACAAATCGTTGAAATATGTAATATATGAATGAATGAATGAATGAATGAATGAATGAATGAATGAATGAATGAATGAATATCATTCATATTATTCATATTATCTATATTATTCATATATCATTACAGAGCACAACAAGTGTTTCCAAAAAAAGTAAGTGTGAGCAGAGCTCCAGATAAAAATTTGGTCAAATTCTTATTTACTCCCTATTTTAAAAATGAATTCTTATTTTACGCCCTATTTATAAAAGTAATGATTTTTAACCATATATTACCAAATAATTGTGTATTCATGGTTTTTGACACATCAACAATTCAACATTTTGGTTTATAGTCTTGGAAAAGCCTGGCTTTCCTTTTGTGCTTTAGATTCAGTCATTTACGCAAGAGCTTTTGTTCATCAAAAATTGACGAAACCATGCAAAATTGACGAAACCATGCTTTGGGTATTTGGTTCATGAGAATCTAATTGAAAGAATGCCTTCCACGCTTCGATACACCGCTTCGGTCGGCCATTTTGATTTTTTATGTAAAATGATTACTGACACTTCGGCTTAGCCTTAGGTCATAATGGCCTGTTGGTCGCCGTTAAAGTCATATCAAAAACTTTATTTAACATTTAATTTTAATGACATTTTGAATAGGTATACAGTATATTACTTGTGTATAAAAATTACGATAAGTGTTATTTAAAAGATACAATTAACAGTAATGACTCGCCTGCAATACTAGGAGAACAGACCGTTTGGCCTTTCGACCATTCTTAGGTGTAGCTCTTTTCCTCACAGCAAACGCTTGAGTGACGTTGACTTAAAGTTTTTATTGAGGGCCTAGACGAGTCAGAACCGGGATGAAATGTTTACCATATATAATTTGCTACTGGAAGTTTTACGCACGTTCGAAAATTTCAAATTCGTGTTTTATTTTTTCAACGCGTAACTTTACGCAAAGATTTTAAATCTAAATCGTTATTTAAGAAATTAAATTCGTTTTTAAGCCTTTACGCATGTTAATTGGAGCACTGAGTGTGAGTAAATGTTTATTACAAATTTTTGTAACGTAGCATATGCATATTGTTTATTCTTATAACATAAATATTTTGTTATACAATGGTAATTAATGATAAATCTTGTGTTATGATAATAAGGGTTCTATAAAGAAAATATTTGAATGTTAGGAACAATAATAACATGGATGAAGTTTAAGTTTGGAAATTGATAGCAAATCTTAATAATATATTTGCCATGATTATAGGATTTTCTTGCATGTAGAAGCATGACATACTTTACATTCATTGTAAAATAGCCTTAATCAACGATTCGAAAGGTCAGAGATAGTATATTTCGATATGTGCATCTGTTACTTAGAGAAGTTTATTCAACGAGGTATTCAGTTGATAAAATGGTCAGAAGTGTTGACACAGAAATTCTAATCATAATAAGTTATTTCATATCTCCATTGATCTATAACGGTCAAGGGAGTACTATTATAACCTGTTGTCGATAGACTCTATAAAGTGATGCAACGAGAATCTTAATCCTTGTAAATTATCTCTCAGTACAGTACATTAAATAGTCGAATCAGATGTTTAAGAGGATTAGTCAATAAATGGGTTTATACATGAAAATTATTTCGTTTCCGGGGAACGTCTTGTTGGAACAAGGTGGACTCCTCTTTCTATCCCAAATATACATGAACATAAAATAAATGATATTCCTATAACATATTTGATTGGTCAAAGTGCTTCACAGAACACCCGTGTTATTTGTTTGTCTGGTGTTCTACAGTGGCTCAAAACACACATGATAAGCCAGCAGGCTTTTGACAGTTGGAAACTATGATTTTATGGTTTATATCTACCTGAATTTCCGATTCTTTGTTGAATCGTTTGCATATCAGAAGGTTATCAAAGAAATGATGGAAGGAATCACAAAATGAAATGCTTTTCGTATGTATGTCGGTGTGTAACTCTGGCTTACTGTCAATGTGTCTGTCGATCTGTCCGTCTGTCTTTCTGTATGTCTCTCTGTATTTCTCTATGTTTGTCTGTATGTCTGTCACTCATTTCGTGGCATATTGTTATCAGAGAAGGAGCTGGAAAGCATCACATTATCGTGTAAATTGTAAGTAATGATAAACCATTGAATTATAATTATATTTCTCTGGTATTGAAACGAAACTGAAGTTTTTAAATAATTAATGTTCATAAGGTCTTCTGTTAAGAATTTATATATTATAATTATAAATGCATAAATTTTATAACGCAGAAATTGAAAGCGATTCCTTTTAAATTGATACTAAATGATTATTTGATACTTCAAACACTAAGCGAATAATTATAAATTGATGATATTTAAAATACCTAATAATGACTTCAGTTTCAGAATTGTAAGTAAATGTTTGTGTCATGCTTCAAAGGTGAAATTAGTATAAAGTATTAATTTTCTTAAAACTGCTTACATTTGCAGTATTGTAAGAAATTCACATAAAGATTTAAAACAAATGAGTATTCTGATTTATGTCTTTAGTTGACAACTAATTTGTTTATTTATCATAACCAACATGAATGCGAATGCCATAAACCATAAGACTCGTTATTTCAGGCATTTCAAAACTTTGATAAAAATCGCTATTCAGTTCTGATGCATGCCATTTCATTCACAGAATTGTCAACTGGCAGTTAGCAGAAATTGTGAGTGATTTGCCACCCATCTTTCATTGCTAGAGCTATAAATTGCATCATTGCAAGCCTCACTGGGCTTATCAGTTAGATTACCCATTATAAACATCTCTGACATAGCGATATTTTTCACTGCACTCATATCGTGTCAATCAGGCGATAAGCGCTTTTTTAAATGGCTGATTCTAATGGTGATTACAAGCTTGTTTACTTGTAGATTGCAGTCATAAATTAAATGCAAATTAATTGCAGTAGTTTACATCATACATAAAGATGCTCAATCTTTTGGGATTATGTTTTGCATTTTTAATTCCAAACTTTGCCCAAGCTCAAAGACAGTTTGGTTTCTGTGGATTATGGTTAGCATTTTTAAATTCTTTGATGTCATTTATGTCATGGAAATCATGTAGCCTGGTGATACTTTGATTGATTCATTTTGGAAACAAGCAAAGAGAAAACAACATATCCCCCATTAAATTCAAGAAGAGAGTCTTATTTTTTTACATTTGTTTTAATCTGGTCAATGTATGATAAGGCCAAAATCAAAGAATTGCTCCGAAACAAACAGAAATGTTTTTAAACAACGTCTAATTCTTTAAAACAAAATCCACTTACACCGTGTGCTTTTTTAAATTAATTGTTTTATAGGATATATTTATATTTTAGAGAATAAAAAGTATGCTATTAAAATGTAAAAATTTGCTTAAACACAAAAGGTAAAGGACCTAAACAATTTGTGTATTCCATTTTTCCCTTTGTCAGACATAAATTTCTTTGCTACATCGCACATATTATTGGCAATAAACAACGATCGCTGAGTCGTAAAAAAATCTGATCAAATCCAATCCAATCCAATTCATATTAACGTCGGGCATTATATTGTGGTCAGCCACATTGTTTCCCATTTGTTTGGCCTGAAATTCACATGGAATGAACCTGCTTACTGGATGTTAATGAGCCTCGCTCTGTGAAAAGGGGGTTTAATGCATGTGCGTAAAGTGTCGTCCCAGATAAGGCTGTGCAGTCCGCACAGGCTTATCAGAAAGCGGAAAGTGTTGTCCCCGATTAGCCTGTGCAGACTGCACAGGCTAATCAGGGACGACACTTTACGCACATGCATCAAACCCCTTTTTCACAGAGCATGTCTCAATAATATTTGTGAAATTAGCTTTGTTTCGATATGTCTTTCCATTTTCTTGACGACTTGTTTTCTTGATTTGAAATTGCATGCCACGATTCCAGAGTAAATAGATAGATTGAAATGTTGTGTCTTTCTGGCAATTAGACACATGTACAGAGCTAGTGGGTGCATTGTGAATTAGGGGATGTTTGCTTTTTAAAATGTTCCACAAAGCATTGATGTTTCAAATTGTTTTGCTTCATTATAGATTGTTTGATGGACTGGTATCAAAAATTGTACTCAAAGCTGATATCTATGGGAATAATTTGTGTGCAATGAAATGTTGTAATGTAGGCTAGGCTTTTGGAAACGATTATAATTAAAAGCAATACTACTGATAACAATTGTTTTATCAGTAATTTTTCCAGCCCTCCAGCTTGGACTAAACAGCATTTTTCTCTGCTGTTTCATGAAAACAGGTTTATATTACTGAATATCAGTACCTTTTTAACTACCGGTTATTAACATTCTATGCTATTAACATGTCCTGATCCCACTAACAATAATTAAAAACATTGACCCAGTCCCTGCTATAAGGAACTGTTACGCAATGAAAACTTCACATTTATAGAGCTCTGGCCAATAGCCCTAATGGCTTTTTAGAGGCAAAGTGTTAATAGGTTTTTGTGGTAAACTCATGTAATCAAGAGGATTAATAAATTGCACTTGAAGATTAACACCCTGTTCAGCCATGTAAATATATGTCAAAAACCATTGGGCCTAGGGCTACCAAATTTGGTATGCAGTTATGTCTTAAAGTCCTCTACCAAGTTTGTTCAAATTATGCCCTTTGGGTAAATTTGACCCTGACCCGGGGGTCACAAAACTGAACATTATATACCCTTATATCTTGCTTATTTTGTGAAAACTTTTGAAATATTCTTGTCCTTAACTCTAGGACCTAGGGCTACCACATTTTGTATGTAGTGAGATATAGTAGTCCCCTACAAATTTTGTTCAAATTATGCCTTTGGGGTTTAATTTGACCCAGCCCAGGAGGGGGGGGGTCACACAAGTGAACATGTGCTTAAATAGGGCCTATATTTTAGTATTTGCACATGCTGAGAATATTTGTTTTAGCCTTTTCTTCAACAGTGGAGCGATACAGGGCCATCATGGCCCTCTTGTTAAACTAATTGTTTTACAGGATATATATAAAAAAATCTAGAGAATAGTATTAATTTAAATGTTACAATTTGCTTAAAATAATTTTAAAAGTTGAATTACCTTAAATATAGGTGTATTCATTTTTTTCCCTTTGTCAGACATATATGTCTTTGCTACGTCCCACATATTATTTGCAATAAACAAAGATCGCTGAGTCGTAAAAAATCTGTTCCAACCCGATTCGTATTAACGGCGGGCATTATATGTGGTCAGCCACATTATTTCCCATTTGTTTGGTCTCTGTCTCCGATCTGGCGGAAGTGTTTGGGATCTGTAAGGCTTTCCTAATATGTTGCTGGGGACATATTGTATGGATATATCTGGTTGTATGGTAAACACACATGGATGGTGTTTTAATATGTAGTTACGGACATATTGTACGGACATCTCTGGGTTTTATGGTAAACACACATATGGATGGTGTCTAATCCACCTTCTGGTCTCTGGAAAGTGTTTACCTATACTTGTGCTGTTTTTGATAATAATATAAAAGTATTTTTTAAATATAATGTCTTTAACTGAATTTACATTTTGCTTCTGTTCTTGCCCACCAAGATAACTTACCAAAGATAGATTAAAACAAACAATTTATGATGATTTTTCATTTCAAAATGTTCACTGACAGAATAGCTTTCTTGAACATTTACATTCCTCTAAAAGGAGAGTTGCAATCTGTCTGACAAAGAATATTTGCCCTGATTACACATTTGCAGGAATAAATAAGTAACTGACTTTGAACTTCAGTAGCATGAATTGATAGGCAAAACCTTTTTTTAAAGAGAAATTTCAGACAAAAACTTTAAAACAATAGATAGTTATAATCAGTCTGCTGATAGACATAATCAGTGCTGACATCTTAGGATAGATAGGAAAAAAGCAAAACCGTAGAAGTTCAACACAAACGATTATTTATGAAACGAACCTGTTCAAGCAAAAAGTGCCTGTAGTTTTCATGGAATCAACTGCTTTACTGGATGTTAATGTTTGTGAAATTAGCTTGTTTTGATGTTTTGATGTTCCTTTCAATTTTTCTGATGACTTGTTTTTGTTTTGAAATTGCCTGTCATGATTCCAGAGTAAATAGACTGATTGAAATGTTTGTGTCTTTCTGGCATTTAGACACATGTGCAGAGCTATTAGGTGCATTGGGAATGTGCGGATATTTGCAGTGTTAAAATATTTCCAAACTAATGATGTTGTTTTAAACTGTTTTGCTTAATTATAGTTGTTTGATGGACTGGTGTCACAATTTGTACTCAAAGCTGATATCTGTGGGTACCAGTATATTTGTTTGCATTGAAATGTAATGTAGGCTAGGCTGTTGGAAAAGATTATAATTATAAGCAAGTCTACATGATACAGTTGTTTTACCAGTAATATTTTCAGCCCTCAAGCTAGACCTAAACAGCATTTTTCTTTGCTGTTTCATGGAAACATGTTTATCTAACGTGATGTTGACCTATTATACCTATATCGGTACCTTTTGAACTGCTCGTTATTAACATTCATTGCTATTAACATGTCCTGATTCCACTTGCCACAATTAAAAACATTGACCCAGTCCTTGCAATAAGGAACTGTTGTACAATGAAGACTTCACATTTATAGAACTCTGTCCATGTGTGCTAATGGCTTTAAAGAGGCAAAGTGTTAATGGGTTTTAGTGGTAAATTCATGTAATCGCAGGATTAATAAATTGCACTTGTAGATAAACACCCTGTTGAAGCCATGTAAATATTTACCAAAAGAGACACCAGTTTTGTAATAGTTTCTGATTGATACGATTGGTAATCTGTGGAAGGATTCTGGGATTGATTTTTAAGAGAACCAATCAGATTGATGGGGAATATTTCCCATAGCACCATGTTTATTCGCTGTATTTGCGGCTGTTATGGTGTTCCAGTTAGGATGATGCCTCACGATCTTCAATCTTCCAGGAATTATTGAACTTTATCATGAGTGATTACAAAGGTCATCACATCCTGATAGGGCAGTAAGAAAAACAGCTATATGCAGTTTTAAATGTTGATTTGTTCTATGTTTCAATTTGTTTTTTAAGTCATCTGAGGAAATGAACGCTGCCAATCCTTGATAAAGATTGCTTTGGTTTTCGCAAATCATATGAGTACATGCACATAAATAAATATTATGTGAAATGTCTTAGTATTGGTCTGCAATGGTATATCTGTATTTACTCATGTTCATGGTGTGTCACCTAAGTATTTAAAACAAATCTATAACAACACACACTTGGGGTTTCTAACTGGCAATATGTGGTTCAGTCAGGGTCTAGTTGGGGCTCAGTTCCCACTAAGATAATCCGTGTTCCTTGTGTATGCGAAAAAGACTTACCCGGTAGTCAGGAATTGGCTGGATTTTGAAGAAAAAATAAACACTAATTTGTGGGGACAAACAAAGCAGATGCATTTTGAATGCTCTCAAAAGCACTCACCATATCAACCCTCAGTATTTGAATGCAATTGTCATGGGCGTATACAATGGGGCATCCTTGTTTGTACCTGAGGACTAGATGGGGTGTTCCAAGTTGAAGATATCTGAATTAAAACCATATATTCTACTGGAATCCACCTAATGAATCCACTGCAGTGCTACACCAATGCAAATAAAAGAACATTTTATTAGAATTTATATGTCTGGATATTGCAGTAAGAAATACTTATTTATCCTTGTCTTTATTGTATAGTGTCTGGGACATAAATTAGTATAGGTAGTCACTTTTTCAGCACCCACTAAGACTGAAGCAGAGTTTTATACTGTCAGATTTTGTAAAAACAGTGTTTTCTGATATTTTTACGAAACAATGCTATGGGAGATTTCAGTTAGTGAATGCTTTTTATAGGAAAATGTTACCAAATGAAATATAATCAATTTTCATCGCATTTGTGTGACATATATGTGAGATGATCATTGAATGATAACTACTTTTTTTGCTTTAATAATATTGATTTGAGAACTGAAATTGTTGAATTGTGCTAGTCTGTCGATGATGCAGTACTATCAGGTAAGTTTCAACATTATTTTCACCCAGAGGGAGTTGATGATGGTTTGGGATCAGGGAAGATGCAGGCTGAAATGTTTGGTGTTCCTGAATTTTCCTTCCTGAAGACAAGCATAACGATGACTTCATTGAAGATGCTATAATAGTTTTTGTCCAAGCCAAATGACCAACGGGCCTTGACTACAGGGACCTAAAATATAATCAAAGTGAAAATCATTTGGAATCTAGAACAATGTTAAGTCCCATACTGCCCTCCACTCCCATCCCATGTTAGTGCACTGTTACCCACAAATATACACTGGAATACAAGTTAGCTTTACTTCTATTTAATTAGATCTTAATTAAAGAATGATTAGTGGCCAATCTGGCCACTAGTCATTTGCATCTATTCATACATGTTATACAGTGAGTGGCCATCCGGGGGCCGTTTCATTAACGGTTGCAGTGCAGTTGCAGTTGCAAATTTGCTAACTTGCAACCTTGCGTCCGTTTCATTAAAAAGTTGCAGTTGCAACGTGCACCTGCTGGTTGCAAATTTGTATAGGGCGTTTGCAACTGCCCGTAAATCAATGAGAAAAACTTGCAACTTGCAACTGCAACTGCGCTGCAACCGTTAATGAAAAGGCCCCCTGGACTTTAACCCACTACTTAATATGTATATTCCTGCATATTTCATACTTAGTGAATCATTAGTGTTAATGTTATACTTTATTAACTTCTGGACTGGTACTGTGGTTGATTTGAAAGTCATGTTAGCCCACACTTCTGTTTGAATTTCGAAAAGACCCTGTAAGATATAGAATAAAAAATATATGTAATCATTTTCATAAAATTGTACATGTGGGAATATTACGTCATGAATATTTTGTAATCAGTTAGTATCATAAATACTGTTCCACAAGTCCACAACAGCATATTATATTAGTCTATTTTCCATTCATTGACATGTCAGCTACCGGTTATGTCCTGAACATGATACAGTAGCAAATAAACAACAGACTTCATCATGAAGCCATGCGAACATTATAGTTTTGTTAGTTTATTATTTCAACTAGTTAGTATCAAAATCACATATTATAATGTAGTTGTTATTTTGAATCAATTTTTGTTGTTACGTCAGGAGCGTAATGCTGTTTGAACAAAAATAATGAAATTGTCTGGGGTTTTTTCTTCTAATTATTTGATAATTTACCAAGCTTTAACTTGATAATACTTAATGTGCAATTTAGCAGCTAGATTTTGAGATAAAAATTAAATGAGTATATTTTTAATACTGTTAAATAGTTATGATATAATTGTTGTACATAAAATGGCTTTATTTTATAATGCAATTTCAAAGCTTTAAATCTTAATGCATTATGTTCAATTTAGCAGCATGATTTTTAGGTACAATCATTTTTAAGTATTTTAATTTTGTTAAATTTGACAACAAATAAGCACCAAGTAGTTTGGATGACGCTTTGGAGTTGGATTATCATGTGACTGATGCAGTGCAATATGGGAAACATTTAACAGTAGTCCTTTAAGCCCCATAGGGCAATAAACCCCACAGTTGGCAATTTATGGCATGCATTTATTTCTGCATTCCTTCAGAGCTCATAAAAGCTCAAAAAAATAATATTTTGAAATTTATGCACAGGGATACAGCTGATAATGAATTTCAGACACAGTGGTACCTCTGTGCTTCAAGGCCCCGGGAAAAAGGTATGTAGCCATACACTGACCCTTCCAAATATATGCCCTCCATATATTTTTAGCATAAGCGGAAAAATGCCATCCTGATCTATTAAGCCCTCTTGGACACTTGCCCTATGTTTTAATAGTTTGATAGCTGATACACTAATTACAATAATTATTTCATTAACATGCTTACAAAGAGTCTACATATCAAATAAATTAATTGCAATATTTTGGGATATGTTTAACAAACGCTTATATGGAATATTTAAAGCAAGTGTTGCTCACTGGCTATAATGGATGACAATGTTGGGAGGGCAATTGTCCGGGTGGGAATTTGTCTGGAGGGGTTTATGTCTGCCTATGCTAAAGATATCGGAAGGGCAAATGTCCGAGAGGGCAAGTTTCAGACATACTAATAATACATGAAAAAATTGTTAAATGAATGTCCAACTGACAAGAGGGGACAAAGAGATTTTTGTCTACGGAACTACACAACAGCTACAACTACACCAATAAAGCGTGAAAGAAATAACAAAATGGCATAACATAATATGTTATGAACGCATAATAATATGGGCACATACACTGATAATGAAAGTATGCATATAATAATACATGTTAACAAATATGTAATACATATGTGTGTTAAAGCAATTAGAGAAGCAATATCGCTAATGGTTTGGAATCTCCAGTGTTTTTATAATTTGAATGTCAATATAATGTTGTGATTATAATAGGTACAAGCAAGGGTGGTGGTAAATCGTAAACTGGCTTGCTGGTGTGCTCAGAATGCCGCCACTGGAAAACCCACCAAATTGCACATGATATTAAAACGAGGGCGTGGCAAGATGGGAAAGCTCAGTAAGGGCCGCAATAAGGCCATACGTCTGAATACAGTTAATTGCTTGATTACACGTGACTTTTCCTTTTGTACTTGCCATTTTGATCTTTCTCTTTGACAGTAACCTGAAAACTTGGCCAAAGAAATATAACTTGGTCAGATAAAACATTGCCTGCATTGAAGTGTCTTACACTGTTTCAGCAGATAGTGTTCAGAGGACTTAAAAAGTTAAATCTTGGGTATAAGCCTAGATGGAAGTTTGTCAATTATGTGGTATAATCATTATGTCATTCAGTGAAGAAAACATTTTCCAAATGTTTTCTAAATTTGATTTCATTGGATTTTGTAATGAAAACAAAGTTGTTAACAAATCCCTTGTATAACCCCAAATTGGAAAAGAGAGCAGTAATGGAGGAAAGATAAAACTTCCATGGTTACAAATGAGTCGCAATGGAGGCCCTTAATTAGTTGAGGCAATTTAGGGCTAAAGCTTTCTGTCCCTGAAACATTTCCATCTGTCCTGAGATCGTCATTTATTTTATTAGAAATCCAGAATGTGGCTAATCAAGATTCACATGATATTTGAAATGTTCTAGTAGGGATTGGTGTTCCTCATTTTATAGGTTAGAAAGCACTTTTTGGAAGTAACAGATCATTCTATATTTGTTACCAACCACTCATTCATAATTAATAACAATTTAGGAACTGGTCTAGAGAATAAGAAATACCAAGGCTTTTCTGAAATCCCTTGTTCAATGACAATAATGAAATGCAATTTGAAAAGGTGATCAGTTTAAATGTCTGATTAGGTTGCAGGAACTCTTTGCATTGGTACTGTGTAGTTTTAGCGAGTATCAAGTATCGTGTTAGAATACTAAAATCAATCCAGGCGAAAAGAATGGTCATTTTCACAGAATTTACTGTACAAGTAAATGTCATCATTTCTAATGGTTAAAATATTCCAGAATTCATACAAATTGAACGCCCTTAATTGTACATGCATATTTCATGGAAATGCAACAATTATTGTTTTAAATATCAACCAAACAAACTATTTGTAGAACGCCTACAAAAGCTGTATATCTGTTGACAGTTCAGATTTAAAATAAAAATTTATATTTACCTGATATTCAACAAATCAGACATAATGTTGTTGTAAAGGATGGTTACTTATTCATGACTGTTTTATTACCAATTTAGCATTAATGTGTTAATGTGTTTTTATCAGTGTAACACAAGATCACCCATATTTTTGTCAGACTGTTGTTGTTGTAACTGTTATTTGAGCCCATGTGGCTGTATTATATTATCTTATTAAGTGTACACCCTTTTGCATCATGTTGCTTTTTATGACCTCCCCCCTATGCCCACTGTAGCTATACTTTCAGTTTTTGGTTGTTCTGACTCTATACGAATTTTTCTTACTATAAGAATATACTTGCAAAACTACACTGATCTAGTTCTTTATATATTTTAATAATTGCACAATCTTCACAATAAATCCCAACTAAAATGGTTAAACTCTTTTACATAGTTTTATATTCTTTATGTTTCGCTGGTCTTAACTCAACTGAACCTTTGTGGTGAATTGTTTTGTGTTAAAGCACTGATGATTCGATGGATATTTTCATTAATAGAGCGACTGGCTGATTTAACATTGAAAACAGGAAACAAATATTGATAGAGCTGATTTGACATTTTAAAACAAACATAAGCATGAAATGTGGTAAATTTAATGGAATTTTATGACACCCACCACTCCTGACCTCTTGATGGTTTTTGGGGACTGTCCTTGTGTTATTCTGTCGGTCTGTCTGTTACAGAATCAAACAAAATGTTACTTTGTTCCCTGGCACCACAACTACTTCCTACAACTCTCTGTATGCTTCATAGTTGTTCCCAATCTACCCAGTTTATCACCCAACCTCACTTTTACCTTGACCTTGACCTAATGATCATATTTGTTTTTACTATAGACCTTAAACATGCAATATGTCAAACCACCCATTAGTGACAGGTGATTTACAGTTTATGTTTCATATTACAATTTTAAAATTGCATATACTGTATGCTACAGCGTCAACCAAGATCATACTATTTTTGATTTTTATTTAATATAAGAAGTAAACTCAATCTTGACATTTCCTAACTTCATTACATAATTCACATTTCTGTCTGGTGAGAGGGCACGTTAGAATGTTTTGGCACATGTTTCCTCAGACTAAAAGCCCTCATACAACACAAAATGGTGTCTTACTGGGCAATATTTTACGAAAGCTATTAACAAACGATTTATTACACAATTTGCATCCAACTTCAATCATGTAGCCACAAAAATAATTCTTAAATTACCAGCCAATGTTACTTATTTTAAGTCGATGTAATTAAAATGATTACGCCATAAAACGTAGAAAACGTTGAAAAAGACTGTTATAAGTTCGTTTTCATTAACGTGTAATCCACCGTGGGTCATTAATACATGTGAACAGCTTTAAAAGCGGGTTAGGGTTTTTAAATGCAGTGAAAAAGAGGAATGTTTTCAAATTGAAATTGTGTCAATACGTTGTTCCTCCAGAGATGCTCCATTAAGCTTAACGAAGTTTTAATTGAATTAACTTAAAACACTTTGTGGTTTCCAGTGTTTAATTAGTGTTTTAGCCTGCATTATTTCCAGTGAGCAGAACAGTTTTTGCCTTGATTTGAACTGAATGATTGTGTGTGTTTTTTTGTTATTTTTTTGTTCAGTGCTGTTTTGTGCTAATTTTCATGCATTGCACAAACAAGGATAAATGTTTTTACAACTGATAATGTGCTGGTCTTTTTTGTATCATTTTGCATCTAAATAACATAATAGTTCAGGAAATAACCATGAACATTAAATGGTTGTTATATTTTCATGTATATTATTACTCTTATGCAATGTTTTTCACGTGCATTTGCATGCAAATAGAATTCTAAAGCCCAGAGTTGAAATTTATTAAAAAAAATAAAATATTGTACTTCTGAAAGTTAATGAAGAGTATTGCATTTTCAATATGCTGACATGAAAAGTTGATGTTATTACTTAATTATAGAATTGGACATTTTTTAACTTCTGGGTTTTGCAATTTCTGACATTTATTTGCGAAGGTGAAAAGTGTTACCTTTGCATGTGCATCACATTTCTAGATAGGAATCGGTCTCTGGTAAAACCGGGTGTTATGCATGTGCGTTAATTATCGTCCCAAATTAGCCTGTGCAGTCTGCACAGGCTAATCAGAGAAAATACTTTCAGTCTAGACTTTTTTTGTTAAGAAGGGCCTTCCTTTAAAAGAAAAGTTCCATGAAAGCGGAAAGTGTTGACCCTGATTAGACTGTACAGGTAGCAAAAGCTAACCTTGGACAATACTTTATGCACATGCAAGTCCAAGTTTTCCAGAGCGTGGCTCATATATAAGATAGTTGAACCATCCCTCAACATTTTACCATGTGCCCTTACTCTTCATACTGACTGACATTAGAGAGCACCTTTATTTCCAGAGTTGTTGCCCTTACTATGTAAACTGGTATTTAAGTGTTCGACACTTTACTGGTATTCCAACACTTTGCAAGCCGGAAAAAAAACTATGAATGAACCTATTGCTAATGGATTTAGGTCTTAAATTGTTGGGGAAACGATTTCAGGATGTTTATTACTTTATGACTGACTATCGGAGCTGTTATGTTTATGGGCGGTACCGTATTCTCCTTGTTGAAATATCTTGGGTGTAATAAATACTAGACTAGATAGCCATCAGATGTATTTTTATTTCAATTTGTTTCTGAATCCACTGATAAAATCCCATTTGCTGTAAGGGTCCAATTAACTTAAGAAACATTAGCCTAAGTTGTATTGCGTGTAAAGTGTTTCCAACTTAATAAATCCCGCCTATGTGTTACATGTAACGATTGTGTGGCCGGTATTGAGACGGTGTGGGCTACTGCTAACATTGTTATAACTGCATAATTATTTTAAAGTGGCATGGTATTGAACATACACAAAGAGATATGAGCGTCATGGGAAAATGGGTCTTATGCAATATGCGGCCAGGGTAGCTCCAGACCAGCCTGCACATCCACGAAGTCTGGTAAGGAGCTACCCTATCAGCTATAAAGTCACGCAAGGTATATTGGTCTTATAAGAGGACGGGGTAGCTCCTGACCAGACTGTGCGGATGTGCAGGCTAGTCTGGAGCTACACTGGCTGCATATGGCATAAGACCCATTTTTGCATGACGAGACTCGTATACAAATGTATTATGACAAGACACTTTTCCTAGTTGTGTCTGATTCTATTGTCCAATATGTAAAAATTTAAGAAAGGAATAAAATGAAAAAAAAAGCAATTTAGCAAGCATAACTAGGGCTGTAATAAAACATTTATTAGACCTCATTTAAATGTACATCCAAACAGACAGGTACATGTATTTCACACGTGGTTTTTATGTGGCAAAATTTAACACAGGTAATGTCTTAATTGAATTTTCGGCCTCATTAGAAGGCATGGCTGATGAAATTCCTGATCATTGTTTGTTGTTTTCTCAGACACCAGAGCTATCTAGTGCATCTGCTGATAAATGCAATGGTTCATTATTTATTCATTTGAAAGCAGGGCCATGTTCTTTTAGTACTCATAAGAAATCAAATTGTGCCGCACTGACTTTCCATGCGAAGCAGCCATTAATCCTTCTGTACATAAGTTTAATGATCTGGTTGTTTGTTTACTAGTTGCTGCCTTAGTTTAGTCTTGTTGCCAGAAACGAGTAAAAATTTATATGGCTTTGTTTCAAACTCCACGCAGCGATTATCTCCCCACGGCTGCTGGCGATACTCACAAAAAATCCTTCCAGATCTGGAAGGATTCTTTTGTTGTTGTTTAAGTATTATATTATGAAAGTAGTATAATTTAATTTATTTTTGACAATCCTGTATAAGTTTGGGTTCATAATATATAAAAAAAATACCTAAATTAAAAAAAAAAAAATACAGCGGGAAAAACGTGGCTCCGCTATCATCACATGGTTGGTTATAACAGCAGGGATTTGATATCGAGCTATGCTCGGAACCAGTCAAATTTCTGCGCGGAAAATGGCTGTGTTTACGTTGTAATTTAATCTCATTTTGTATAACTTAATGTAACAATTAAACTGTATATTTCAGCTTTTCAAATTTGTTTATAATAATTTGTTTGAATTTTCTCAACCTGCAATTCACATATTATATCAATACAAACATATTTATGTAAGGAACCTTTTTCTAGAAAGTGTATTGAAACCTGATGAGAATTATCAGCATTCACAAATTAATTGAAACACTACAATAATTAACTGACCACGTGATTTCTTGTAAATTGTGTTGCCTGAAAGCGCATGTATAGGAAGATCTTTGTCCAAAAATCGTGCAGACATTCCTAAATTGACACATTGATAATTAAAGCAGTTATATAACCCTTAATTATTGTAGTTATTTTGTTGTTTGACAATACACATGTATTTAATTCTCTTAATGTTAGGAAATTATGCCATTTCGCTAGTATCCGTCTCCAAATGTGATATAGCCGATGTTCCTGGGAGTCAATATTGACAATTTAAGCAGCCATTGGCCTTATTTTCTATAGATTGTTTCAGTCTTACAGAAATCGTCCTGATTGTTAAGAAAGACTTGCTGTTTCTGCTGGTATCTGTGTCTCTGGAGGCAATTCCCGCTAACCCGGGACTATTACTGTCTCTGAATGCAATTCCCGCTAACCCGGGACTATTACTTGTTATTGAAGAGGGAGAATGGCAGACACAAGTGTCAGAGCGCGTCTGTAAGTGGCGTTTTAATGGACGTTGCATGCATATTGGGTCTTATTTTAGGCAGATAATGTTCGACCCAATTTGGAGGCCAGTGTTTTAAGTGCCATTCAATTCATTATTTCCGAGGGCCGAAAGATAAACCAGGTCATAAAACATAACACGGGTCATAAAAAAATACTCATGTCTGTCCAAGAACTGAATAATAGGCTTATAATGTTTAGGTATTTGCCTTGCAGATGCTTCCCATGATGAAGTTGGAGTTTCTATTATGTATTTACCTCCTTCAGGCATAGCTAAATATGAACATTCTTATATACTTATACTTTATACATTATTATATACGTATACCCTATTCATTCTTATATACTTATACCCTATAGATACTTATATACTTATACCCTATACATTCTTTTATATTTATACCCTATACATTCTTATATACTTATACCCTTTACACTATTATATACTTATTCCCTATCAAAACTGGAATTCCCATTTCATTATATGTTTATTGCGTCTGATATGCATGGCGTTACAGAATCCTACTGTATTAACATGGTACTACTGAACAAACAACCATTTTATTCATGGCACAGGTCGATAAATAAACGAAAATGCCTTCTATTTAGCAAAAATGTTTGTTTTTTATCACATAATTGAACATATTGTTTCTGATATGTAAGTAGGCGTGCATTTTATTATAATTCTTCTTGTGTAACCTAAATTGACAAAACCTTTACATGTGTCATTACAGTTTGCTGCCTTCCAGGGATGAGAGTAACGCAACCGCAGGAGGAAGATCTTTGAAACAGCAAAATCTCAGAATAACGTATGTATTAAACAAAAAATTATTATAATTTCTGTCATAAGGTAATACATGTGTTTATGTACTGATCACTTTGCAGTTTTTTGTTGTTGTATTTACATGTGTTAATATTTTTGTACAGTTCTTTTAAATTTGTGTACAATTCTATTTTAATTTTAAACATTCTTACAAGAACGTTATCTTTTAAGCCAAAGAATTGTTATTCTTAATGAAAAAGATATAGTCCTACAACTGAGGAAATAGTTGCATATGACTAACAATATGGAACATGCAACATAATACTTTATACGGCAAATACACCTGAAGAATGCTAATCTGTTAAGTTAGGCATGCAATGTACCCCTGATGTATGCTAATCCGTCAAGTAAGGCATGCAATTTACCCCTGATGTATGCTTTTTCGTCAAGTTAGGCATGCAATGTACCTCTGATGTATGCTAATCCGTCAAGTGAGGCGTGCAATGTACCCCTGATGTATGCTAATCCGTCAAGTTAGGCATGCAATGTACCCCTGCTGTATTCTAACCCTTATTCTCTTTACGTTTGTTGTCCACAGACACCTGCCTTATCCATTTGTCAGACTTCATTAGGTTTCATATGGATAAAGGTCACCTTGTAGGTATGATTATAATGGATCTTCAAAAAGCGTTTGACACATTAGATCATTCAGTTCTTCTTATGAAATTAGAAGCCATGGGTCTCAGTCCTGATGTTTTACAATGGTTTAAGTCATACCTTTCTGACAGGCAACAACTTGTTGATGTATCTGGTTCTTTCTCTTCTAGTGCTAAGGTTACTTGCGGTGTTCCCCAGGGATCCATTTTGGGGCAACTTTTGTTCTTTATATATGTGAATGATATGCAGGCAGTGGTCAAAAATAAACTTCNCTATTTTATCATGTATGTAGATATGTTTTATCATGTTGTGTCATTATACTGAAATAAATCTATCTATCTATCTATATTTATACAATTTTCTTTAATTTTTCATCTTTAACATTTGTATTGATAAGGAAGTGATGGTCAAAGCAAAGCAAAAGCAAAAGAAAATAATTAATATTTCGAGTTGGAAATAACAGTCGGCTGTATTATCAGGGAATAGGAAACTGCCAAACACGTGTTGTTCATATTGAATTCATGAACAATAAATGTGCAACACACATTTTGAAATTATTAAAGAAACAAACCAAAAATCAACTGTTTATAAAATGTGTAAACTATTTATTAAGTCTTTAATTACTTAACATGCCTTATGATTATTATAAAAATGATCTTACATCATCATAATCAATTTATGACAAACTAGAAATGTTTAGTTGAAATGTGAAGTCTTCAACACTTTATATACAACACCACATATAAATGAGCCTCGCTCTTGTAAAATGGAGTTAAATGTATGTGCAAAATCAACACAGGCTAATCAGGAAGGACACTTTCCGCTTTTATGGAACTTTTTTTTTTTAAAGGAAGTCTATGTAAACAAAATTCCAGTCTAGTCGGAAAGTGAAGTCCTTGATTAGCCTTTGCAAATAACAAAGGCTAATCCGGGATGACAATTTGTGCACATGCATTAAACCCTGTTTTCCCAGAGTGAGGGTAAAATGTATTGTGCATCATTTAAGATAACTAAACCAAATAAACAATATCAACAATTAGAACACACTGTACTAGAAACCGGTATTAAGATGAGTGTAATTGAAAAGAAATGCTAAAATGTCATATGCAAATCAAGAAGTCATCATTTATGAAGAGCAGAGTCCAGAGGGTCAACTGACACAAATAATTTATCTATCACAAACTTGACTTGGCCCCCCCCCAATCTGTTGATGCATTGGCCCCAGCTGTACAAACAGAACCGTTATTATGGCCCTGCGCCTGTCATCATGCCCCATCTTCTGGGGCCATTAGCAGCTGATTGTTCTCACATTAGGGGCCGATTATCTCTGACATGCATGGAATGGCATGGCAACCTGGTTCTACAGGGCTTTCTCGGGTCATGTGATCTTCTTATGTCATGTGACCTGCTGCAATGACACTGGCAGTTTATGCTGTAACAAGTTTTGTTTTTTTACTGCCGTGTTGTTTTTCAATAGTTTTCTTTTTTGTGTGTGCGGTCATTACTCTCGACATTTTCAGTTTTTAATACATTTTTAAAGAGATTTTTTGTGCATTAGGAGCATTAATCTGATTATGACATGTGTGCAATTTTCTGGTTGTATTCATCACACCTTTAAAATTGTACCATGGCATTTACTGAAATTATTTCAATTTAATATAGCCAACCATGAACTCCCATAAACTCTTTCAAGAGAGAAATTGTTGTTCTTATCCTCTACTTTTATGACAGAACAATAACTGTAAACATACAGTGATTAAAACTCGGATCACTGACCTTAAAAAGGTCAGTGCATAGCATCGGGAACCAGTTTATCTCTTGAACATTTTTTACCTCACAAAATTGCCATCGCAATCAGTATAGCAAAGAAATATGAAATATATATAAAAGCACATCACTGCTGAGTTTTCCTATCAAAAAAACCATTTGGTTGTCACATCAGCTGTGAAACCATGGATGGCAAATGTGTAAGTAATAGCTCTGCTGACAGACTGGAGGGTGGAATGCTGCCTTGAGCGGTGCCATTGCAGACAGGTCCATGTAAGCATTGGAACACAGAGAGCTCGAAATGGTGGGAGCCTGCTGACCTTTGGGTCCAGGGGTCATGCTTGTATTGCAAGAGTGCTGATGGGTCTTTGACAGATTAATAAAAATGTGTTTTTTAAACCTTAACCGCTTAGATTACCGGTAATATAACAAATTAAAGACCTTTCTTACTAGATTCAAGTTTTAAAGTATTCATTTCGAACTCTTAGATAGTGATGAGCAGCAAACAGCAGAAACCCTGAACAGACTGCGAGTTTCTCTTAAGCTTTTTTTATGCAAGTTGCTGGGAAATATTTTATTTAGGGCTCTCTATTACTTGCTTAAGCAATAGTTATACATGCGCACGTGATAGCTATGACGTGGACACGCTTAAGCAATGACATTCACATGTGATACCTATGACGCGTACATGCATTTGCTATGACGTGGTTATTCAATAGCTATGATTTGCGCACATGAAAGCTATGGTTTGCGCACATGATAGCTATAACGTGCGAATGTCATAGCTAGTAACTATGTGCACACTAGATTCTGACCTTCGACAATATTTATCAGATCAGCCATTTAAAAAAAGATGGACCAAAGTGCTTTGTGCTCAAGTAACAAAATGGTGGACATTTCGAGAAGTTTCATTGGTCAATTACTGCATGCAGACACAAAAGCTATCATGGGTGTGAACATGATTGCTGTTGTGTGTGAATGTCATAGACTATGCCTACAAATGTCATTTATTGTATTGTCTTGTATTTCTTAAGTACATTAAATGTAGTAGATTTACATATTAGTACAACACCCTGGAGTCTCAAGTCAGTTCACCCTAGACTTACTCCATGTTTTTAAATAGGGTATGTGAGGCGGTAAAACAATGTTTGTTTCCATACACCTGACAGACAATAAACATTTGTTGGTATTCCAGGTTAATTTGTTAAATCTTTCTTGCTTTATTTAATCTTATTTACTAAATAAAATACGTAGTTTGCTATCGTGTAAACTTCATTCGATCATATTTGCTGAATTAACTTTACATTAACAAAACATGAATATGCCTATGAAAGTGGGGAAATTGTATAATAAAAAAATAGAAAAAATAAGTTAAGCCAGGCTACCAACCATTATTCCTTGGTGATGTTATTGGAAACAAATGACATTTTCTTTTTTGCCTTACACGGAAAAGGGTTAATTTATTAGAAAAGAACCAAGCTATAATGTTTTGTCTCAGTTAACATCCTGTTGTGAGAGACATTCAATTTAGGAGACAGGATGCAGATTTCTTGAAGGTAATTTCCCCAGACCATTCTCTAAGCATGTAAGACTGGACTAAGCCTCCATAAATTGTTCTGACAAAGCCTCTGTAAATTGGGCTGGATGATGAAAAATTGTGGGGTGAATCAAATATTGTGGAGTGCTGGAAATTCATCATCCATCACATGGCATCTTGCTGGAGAGGGAATCAGGGAGAACTGATCACCTGAAATGAATCAATGATTTATTGACACTGGAATGTGTCCTGGTAGATGGCCATTATGGATATGTCAGCGATTCCATTGTCTGAACAGCCTTTTATTAAATGAGTCTCGCTCCGGGAAAACTGGGTTTAAGGCATGTGCGTAGAATGTCGTCTCAGGTTAGACTGTGCAGTCAGTTATGGTTCTGTCAGCTATTTCATTGTCTGTACAGCATTTCATTAAATGAGCCTCGCTCTGGGAAAACGGGGTTTAAGGAAGATGCGTAAAAGGTCATCCCAGATTAGCCTGTGCAGTCAGTTATGGTTCTGTCAGCGATCCCATTGTCTGTACAACATTTTTAGCCTACTTGAAACGCAACTAGGCTTATGTTAGAGCTACGTTCGAAAAACCACTTCGAACGGTTAACCATTATGAAGCCTTACCTGATCAAAAATCAGACGAAATATCTATTTAATAAAGTATATGGTAATTCTTACAATTATCACTTAGAAACGTTTTTCTAACATTTTCTTCCAATTATATGGATTGCATCGTTTTTAGTGAATTTTTTCTAAGACCGTTTTACATGAAACAAACTTCTAAAAAAACTAAAACAAATTTCGTTCGTAAAACAATTCTGTTCTTGTTGATAGTGACCTTACAACTACTTTCTATTTTCTTTGTTTACTTCTGGGAGAGGTCAAATGTTTACATAACTGAATTCATTAGGCCCTGGTTTAAGGATTTGTAAAATTTCACTGGTTAATTATAAATAGAACTTTAGAGCCGCAAAATAAACACCTCCCACTGTTCACACGTGATACACAATCTGCACAAAAATCTGTTTTCTGAATTCAATCTGTTGTGCACGTCTGCATATAACACTTACAAATGTAAAATGGCGGATACTTTGACAAACAATATGTTTCATGCAAATACGCGACCGCAATGTGTTTTAAAACTTCAAACACATTATATGGATTGTATGTTGGAATTCTATCCTTGTTTATGTGAAAAGCCAATAATACCTTTACGCTGAAACGTTACGAGTAGAGCTAACGGTGTAAATGTGCATCGAAATTAATAGATTCGCGCGAATTCTGGACGAGTGTTGTGTCTGTAAAATATTAAATGGAAAGCTGTAAATGTATCAAGTCGGAAAAGAAAACGGATGGTTGCATAATGGTATGTGTGAAATAATGTAATTCTACGTATTTATTTTCATAGTTATGTCATTTTGTAACCATTCACATTCGTCACGATTAGGAATTCCCGTTTTTAAAAATAGAACTTTTGGAAACCCAGCAGCAACTTCCCTGTATCTTGCAACTAGGCTTTTAACGCCATCGGCGCTCTCGTTTTAATAAGCCTCGCTCCGGAAAACATGGTTTAAGGCATGTGCGTAAAATGTCGTCCCAGATTAGACTGTTCAGTCAGTTATGGTTCTGTCAGCGATTCCATTGTCTGTACAACATTTCATTAAATGAGCCTCGCTCTGGGAAAATGTGGTTTAAGGCAGGTGCACAAAATGCCATCCCAGATTAGCCTGTGCAGTTTGCACAGTCTTATCAGGGACGGTACTTTCTGCCTTGGATGTATTTTCTTTTAGGAGAGATTTTCTTTAAATGAAAAATTCCATAAAAACGGAAAGTATTGTCTCTGATTAGCCTGTGCGCACTGCACAGGCTATTCTGGGACGACACTTTATGAACAATCATTTAGCCCAGTTTTCCCAGAACGATGCTCAAATGCAACCGTAAGACTTTCTCTGTATTAAAGGTTAGTATAATTCTTCAGAGGCGCCTATTCTGCGTATATCTGTTAACGACCTATGTAATTATTGTATGATTTACTGGATATTCATTGACATTGCGATAACAAAATTGAAAAGGGTTTATGGTGGGGACAGCTAATGTTGCACGTCTCATTTGAGGGAATTTGTTTGGGGCATTTGGGGCATAGAACATAAGTGTTTTCATCTTTAAACATTAAAAACAAAAAACATTCTAGAAACATGTTTGTTCTTCTTAATTCTCAGTCATATGTTTTCAGTTATAATATTTTACTGGCCAGAAACTTTTAATTAGGATTAACCTGTAATTTGTATTGCTTAAATTTGATAAACAGCCAAAGTGTACATCCATGTTAATAAAAAAGTAAACTAACTAGTGTTGCCATGAGCAAATAAGTCTGTTAGCAACATCTTCCCTCTGAAAAATTACATGTTATAACATTTATTTCTTGGCAGATGGAGTACTGTGAGTCAATGTTTGAGGTTGGCACAACATATCTAGTGGTGAAAAAGTAACATGCTTTTCTTCCAAATGCGATTATTGGTTTTAACAAATGCATTTTATGAGCTCATTCTTTCTAATTTCGTTTTTTCTCCTGTTGAATATTGTTGGATAATGTATAACATTTTTTATGACTACCCTGCATTTTCATTGTTTTATTTTAGAAATAGTCTACTTTAATTTATTACTTATTAATATTAGCATTACTGAAACATAGTTTGTACGATGTAAACAATGTCCATGCAAATGATATAATACACAATACTTTTCCATCTTTTGTTGCAGACTGTATCAAAGCTGTCAGTCGCTGAACATAAACACACACCAAAAAAGATCAATGAATAAATAATGTAATTACTATTCCAACATCTATCATTCGTGGTGTTTTCTCAAAATAGTGCAGTGTTTCGTAAATGTATTGTTGAATGATAGATGTAAATAAAGCAGGGGTTAAGCGACCACGAAAATGATAACCACCCATTATTTATCATGAGCACTACTTATACTGTTATACGGCGCTAAAGATGTTTACATAATCAGAAACGTTAAAGGAAATCTGTCTCTGATAATGGTTTCGGAGGAGATTGTTAAGAGATAGCCTATCTTGTACTAACCAGGGAGCTTTTGGCGTTATTTTGTGGGGTATTCTGGAGAATGAGTGAACCCAGTTGGTTGTCTTCATTTACGTGTTTTGTTTTGTTTGATAAAATATGTTTTAAAAAAGTGCATGCTTCCTCCGTGTAGACTTACAATATTGTTAACTTCTCTATGAACTATTGGCAATGTATTTTTGGACCAAATGAGCCTTGCTCTGGGACAACTAGGCTTAATGCGTGTGCTTAAAGTGTTGTCCTAGATTAGCCTAAGCAGTCTGCACAGGCTAATCAGGGATGACACTTTCCGCTTTTATGGATTAAAAAAAGTATATCTTTAACGAAAAACCAGTTAAGGTGGAAAGTGTCATTCCTGATTTGCCTATGCGGACTGCAGAGACTAATCTGGGGCGACAGTTTACTCACATGCATTTAGCCTATTTTTCACAGAACAATGCTCAAATTTGATTCATATACAACAAATTAACATGTACAGAAACATACATTTTGAATGATAGTGTCATCCCAGATCAGCATGTGCCGTCCTCACCATCAATATGATATGACACTTTCCTAGTGTGCTGGATTGAGATTAAACCTGTTTATTTTACCTCGATTGCGTTAAAAGTTGTAGGTTAATGAAGACATTCTCAAGTCCATTTCCTGGTAAAATCCAGTACTTCTTTACGATCCTGAGAATGCTCCCATAGTAGGCATTGATCGCGGGACATCTATTCGCTGGGGCGATTACCAGTGCTGAATTAAGCACTGTGGAGGCCCATAGGCAGTGGAAGTTTTGGGCCCAAGCCCAATGTCACTAATCCGCCTACTTGAACGCCAGTGTCCAGTCGATTTCACTCGTTTAAAATAGCCTACCAGTGCCAATGCTGGCAAGACACAAAATGTGACAATGTCCAATTAACTTTGTCAAATCATAAGATAAGGCTAAGTAAGTAATTAAGCAAAATAATCGTCATGGTCTCATGGGGCCCCTAAAAGTCGCGGGGCCCACAGGCAGTTGCCTACTGTGCCGTATGGGTTTTCCAGGACAGGCGGTCACCATATCCTCTACTCAATCGAGACCACTGGATAAGCCAGCGTGGACTGCACAGTTGATAAAAAAAATATGTTTATCATAATATAAATGCATACAGCCATTTTACCCATGACATGCCTCAATCAATTATTTATTTTATTTAGGGCCATCTCAAACTGGTCATACAAATTGGATGACTTAATGTTTGATCAACAACAGTGCAGTATTGTCTGCACTTTTACGTGCACAGATAATGTTCTCTTAAGAACATTTGAACTCTTCACAAAAGTCTGTCCACCATTGGGATGCACTATAACAGTACATGGAAGCACTATATGTCTTGACGTTGGTCTGTTAGGAATGAAATATCAGTGGACAACAAAGCTTGTTGTTATTGTACTCTGATATACCAAAGTCTTAATTTGTTTTCCTATAAATGTAGATTAATTATGGTGGCTGCCACATCTTGCCTGTGGCACACTACTTTTCCAGACATTTAGACCTGTACAGGACACGAGTCCAAAATCAGGACCAGCTTTTCATCGTGGGAGGTGAAACACGAAAGTAAGCTTCTTGGGACATTCTGATATCGAAATGTTAATTTATGGTGAAGTACATGTTGGACTAAAACTGTTACAGTCCTATGAGCCGTGTCATGCGAAAATGGGTCGTATGCCATATGCAGCCAGCGTAGCTCCAGACCAGCCAGGACAGTTGCGCAGTCTGGTCATGCTGTCCTCTATAAAGTCACATAAGGTTTCGTGGTCTCATTAGTGGACTAGGTAGCTCGCAGTCTGGTCTTTAGTTCCTCTGGCCGCATTTGGTATAAGACTCATTTTCGCATGACGTGGCTCATATATATTACTCAGAGAATTGCTAGCGTTTATCTTTTCAGAACATATTTCCAAAATCAAGATCAGTCATTTCTAGTGCGCATTTTACCGTGTACTTGCCATTGGACATAGTGGGAAGTTGAAATAAGCTGCTTCGGTTTGAAAATGTTAATATAATAGATTTGATAAGTACTTATATAAGAGATTTGTAAGTACAAGTTCCAATTGACATAGTGCCACTGGCAAAGAACCCTAGACTCTGTACATTTGACCCATATTGACTCACATTTCCATAGGCTTTAATAAGTATTACCTTTTTGTACTTTGTGTATACTACACTTACAAATAATTATGAGCCCATTAAAAAACATTTTCATTTGTAATTCTTAAGCAGCCTTTACTGACCTAATTCCATAGCTTCTGACATTTGGCAAGTTTGCAAGATGTCTGGTGTGATTAAGCCATCTGATTGGTCTACTAATCGGTGTGTTCTAATACTCCAGGAATCTATTGTATGGACGGGCAATTACGATTGATTTTTATTATGAATGGTTTTTAAATGATAGACTAATTGATGTGATATTGCAATGGATGTTGTTTTGAATGAATCAATGAAACAATAAATGTATGCTGTGCTTTGACTTATTGTGTGCTTTTAACTGTGAATATCTGATTGCATGTCATCACCAGGTTGTGAAACCATTCCATTGAAAAAAATTAAATATTTTAAGCATTATATTCTGCTTAAAAAAAACAGAATGACAAACCTTTTTGCACGTAAAGACTCACTTATGAGACATTTATGTGCACATGAAGAAAATATTTTTCTGATATAAATCCCAGTAGAATAATCTGACATAAATTTATGTCTTTAGTATAAAGAAAAAACAAATTGATGATTCAATCTGTCCACCAGAAAGGCATAGTACATTTAATTAAAAATACAAAAACAATCTCTAGAAAGCACTTCGAAAGAGCAATTGAGAGCCCAATTAAGCTTTGAAAATACATCAAATTTGCCCAATCTCCCAATTACGATTCTGTAAAAGAACATGCTGAATCCATTCCCATCATTTTGTCATAACCCATTTCGAAGATACATTGAATGCAAACTTCACCAATTCTTGCCAAAGTTGCTTAAAGTACCAAGACTGACACAAACACAAGTATGGTATGCCAGCAAAACCATAATTAAAGTTTTGGCGGAAAAAAAAATAATATGGTGTTAAACGGACAAAGGGTGTTCCAGTTACACAGCTTATTAATGCCACTGGCGGTATATTTATCTTTTGTTATATATATGCAAATTATATTCTTATTTGATACCTATTTTATACACAGTAGGTCTGAAGAATATAAAGTTATAGATTCGTTGAATATAGCTGTAGGCGTTATCGATGTTTTCAGGCTGTTAATGAGTAAACGGTTTAAGTTACTCATAAATAAGTTATAAAGCGCTTCCAATTGTTCCATTATCGCATGCACAGGTTAGATCATGTTTGTTAATGCAGGATCGGCTTATGTTGTTAGGATGATATGAAATCAATAATTATTTCTCTGTATTTATTTCAGGCTACTGTTTTACAAATAACGCAAAAATTTTTATTTTTTTAGATGATTGTATTCATAAAAAAACCATAAAGGCTTGATTTACAGCAGCTGCTACACTTAAGAATAATTAAACTGATAACATACGAAAACAAACACCCTAAAATATCTCTGTCAATCAAGGTTAACCCTTTACTAATCAGATACGCATTTTGACGGGTTTGTAGTTCCGAAGAAAATCAAATTGAATTTAAGACCTTTCTTCTAAGATGAAAGTTTCAAAGGCCTCATTTCAAACCCTAAGATACTGATGAGGAGCAAACAGCATATACTCTGAACAGACTGTGAGTTACTCGCAGGCTGTTCTGGTTTTATGCTGTTTGCATATAGCCATTTTTACTTTGCTTCTGAGCGGGAAAGGGTCTATCGGCTGATAAGTCACAGGGCAAAAATTTGAAGAAATTGGCAAATTTGTTTCTGACCACTCAATAAGCCTGGCCAAAATTTAAAAAATGGCAAAATCAAAATTGCCAAAACTTCATAATCATTGCATTCATTTAAAAAATACCATATAAAGCTTGATGCATAGCAGCACATACATATTATTGAATTGATAACATGTTTATGAAGCTCTCAATCCCATTTTGTCCTTTGATCAATATTGACCTTAAAGCGGTACTGTACGATTTTTACATGTGTTAAATTTTAATATATTGATAAAATTAGGTTACGATGAAACAAAATAGGCAATAAAAATTATACATTGAAGACGTATTTCATAACATGCAGCAAAGACAAGCTAGCGCTGGTTAAAACCGATGCCGACACTTTTACTCGTATTTGTAAGGAAACAAAATTGTGTCTTTGTGTCGTATGAACGAATTTGCACTAAAACTAAATTTAGATTCACATTGTACATGCATTATATATATGCTGGCGAATTCGGCTGGAAGCCATTTTCAATTTCAGATTTAAATATCTGGCTTATTTCGCATTTTTCGACACATGTTCTTCTTAACTTTTATTTTAATTTATATTGAAGTATATGTATACTAATTTTTAACACATTTTTTAAAAATTCATTTTTATTTGACAAAATCGTACAGTCCCGCTTTAATTTATGTAAACAAAAAGTTGGTTATGTTTGTAGTGCCTTATGAAATGAATTGAGATATTGTTTGTTACGGTCATAATGCCACGAGGTCCAATATTCGCAGCAAATGTAATGGTTGTCCCAATTTTGACCTGAAAAATAATTACGTGTGAATTGAACCATCTCATAAGTCGAGACTATAATTTAAAACACTTTTTGAAAGACAAATATCTCGACTTGATATATAACTGAGTATTTACAGTATTTACGCTGCCGAACTGACCAACTTTCTGACTAAAAGGACATCTCCGACATATTTTCATTTTCTTAATGAAAGTCACCCCATTATAAGCCTGAGAGCCATGAATATACTGGAATCACAATGGACATCCGTCTGTCTATCTGTCTTCCGGCCGTGGACACAAACTTACCCGAAGGCCTTCTCCAACACTTTTAAATGCTGAACATTAAACATTTTTAGCCATTTTTCCATGGACAAATTTAAGTTGGGTTTCAGCGGTTATCTTGACACCTGCCTGTGGACCTCTAGCCTGGACTGCAAATTACATGTTTTCCTATTGCATTTAACACGTTAACATCTCAGATACGCATTTTTACACGTTTGTAGTCGGTTAGAAAATCAAATTGAATTTAAGACCTTTCTTACTAGATTGAAGTTTTGAAGGCTTTATTTCCAACCCTTAGATACTGATGAACAGCAAACACCATAAAACCTGAATAGCTTGCAAGTTATTCGCAGGCTGTTCTGGTTTTATGCTGGTTGCAAAAGCCATTTGCACATTGCTTCCGAGCGGGAAAGGGTTAAGATTGTGCACTGTATTACCAGAATGCAAATGATATAGGTAAAGTGTGGATAACCCCTATGAACAATTCTAGGACCAATATTCAATTCTACCAAACAAATATTTTGCATATATGTCCCGTTTATTATCTTTCCTCATTCATGGTCCCCAACCGTCTTTCTATGCAAACAGCATTGTGATTACGAATTTTACAGTGAAATCCATCTGACAATAACAATTTAGGGGTTCAATTATGGAACCAATCCTAGAACATGCATCAAATGTAATTGCACATTATAGTTGCTGTACTGTCAGATTCTGGGTCCAAAAATGAGCTGGAATGCAATAATACCATAATTGAACAGCAAAATGAATGGAAAAATTACCTCAGTCATAACAATAAGTTGATCACAGAGAAAAAATATGTTTGCCATTATCAAAACTCTTTTTAATATTCCAGACGGCTTAGGTTACATGCACTTTGAAGTTTATCCAGGACCCAGTCTGGTAGGATGATAAATCAGTCAAATATCTTGTTATAGAAGTTGAGACAAACTTCTTCAAAATGTTTGTTTTAAAAGGAATTAAGGGCTTTCTTGTGTTATAAGTTGCAAAAGCCTTTTATTCTGTGGCATCTAAAACTCCCTTATCCTTAAGTATTTTCTTTCCTTTAATCACTTTGTTCCACATTTTGGTAACCGTAAATACACAATCTTAATTCAAGCTGTTGTGTTTCACAAATCTTTTTAAATTATAGCCTCGCCTTATGAGGCAGTTGCATCCTCAAGTATAATTCAAACATCGATGAAACAGTATGCTGCCTAAATGTCGAAGATTAAAGCAATCATGTAAAGCCATGAGAGCTAGTGGATATACAATAATATTTTGTGTCTTTATATACAAAAGCCATGAACATCCGTGAGAAATATGCAGGATATTTAATTAGTGACTAGTGTTTTACTAAACATACAACAACAACAACAACAATAACAACTTGTATTAGCATATAAGCATAATACAATGCTTTTTGCAAAACAGAAAGTTACGCAGTGTGTATAATAATATCAATACATTGATTTAATAAGAGAAGTTTACAAAAAGACAGTTATACATCAGTAATCAATATAATTATATCTTCAATTGTAACACGGGGAAATTGTAGAATTATTTACTTATACAAACATATTCAATGAAAAATCAAAAAACATGGCTGGCTATAGTCTTGTCAAAGTCAACAATTATAACTGGTTGTCTATATTATTACGAATTTCATTAGCATTAAAAATATATTTAGCGAGGTTTTTAATGTCTTTTTTATTTGCCGACTGCATTAGAATGTCAAATTTATTTAATGTTGGCAACCGTTGAAAATATGGTTTTAAATGTTCTTTTCTAATTTCTCTATATAGAGGACAAACAAGTAAAAAGTGGTACTCGTTTTCTATAGCGTTTCCGTTGCACATCTTACATTTTCCATTTTCGCGTAGTATGTTGTTATAACGACCTCTTCCTATTTCTAATTTATGTGACGATAATCGAAATCGTGTTTGTGATGTTCTATTACCGGTTTAAACCCCCAATGCTTAGCATTGACCGTTCCAAGGCGGTGACCCCAGCTTTATTCTACTATGTGTATATGTTGTTTCGTTTTGTGCCGTACTGTACTGTTTTGGCAATTGGTTCCTTGCAATAAATAAAGGGCCACAAAGGTGTGTATGATAGAATTGCAATACTGCTGCAGTTTCTGGAGTTTCACTTCTTCATATTGTATTTCTTATTTGTTATAAAATCAAGATATGGTTCTAACTCAAATGTGTTTTTAAATCTACAATAGCTCATGAGTCTAGGGGAATTATTTATCTCACTATACCAGCTTTGCTTGAAGTTATCTAATAAACGTTGTTTAATTGTATTTAAGATGAATGTTTGATCTGTTTGATTTGTGATAGTTGTTTGATCCGCCCATATGTTGCTTAACCCAAGCTCGTCAAGTGCGTTTTTTATGTGTGACGCCCAATTTCGATGGTTGTATGTGATGTTGTGTTGTGCATCATTAAATATCACAGAATATATTGTTTTTGTGGTACTATTATCACTAGATCTAAGTATGTTTAACCAATATCGGAATATATGTAATTTGCGTGTTATTAATAGCGGGTATCGTCCAAGTTCTCCATACATGCCGGCTAGATTTGTGGATTTGTTTACTTTTAAGATTTTTCGAAGTAGTTTTGTATGTATGTTTTCGATTTTTTACCCTTCGCAAATCCCCATACTTCTGCTGAATAGTGTAGGGCCGGTGTGACTAGTTTATCAAATAGGTTTAATTGTTCGCGTGTCGAGAATTCGTATTGATTTATAATAGTGAAAAGTCTATGTAGAGCTCTATTTCCGCGTTCTGCTAGTGTTTGGGCTAAACAAACACTTACCATGGTATTTATAAAGAAGTAGCGGCTCTGATTATCAGTCTAATTATTGGTCCTCATGACAGTTTGTCCCAGTACTTGTTAATTGATTGTTCAATATCATAGAATGACCGTTAATCAGAAAATTAGGCTCGATTGTTATTGTCGGCTCGGGTACTACTTAAAAGTACCCCGGGTACGGACAATATACTAACACGTACCCTGGAATACTAACGCTAAATTGGTTGTTATCAGCTCATTGTTTCAAATTATTTATGTTTATATTTATGTCAATATTCTGTAAAATGGCCCCTATATTATCGAAACTCATACTCAAAAAAGTATTTTTAGACAGGTTTTCAAAGAGAATTTTGTTTCTGTATTCGGAAGCGCATTTAACTTCATCGGATTTTTGGACAGGAAATAAAATGTGGATACAGTCTAATATTGGTCGGATGCCTTTAAGAGCGTATTTTTCATTCCCGGGGTACATTGTAGTAAACTTAAGATTACCCGAGATACTGTTAAGTAGTTCCCGAGCCGACAATGACAGACAGACAGACAGACAGACAGACAGACAGACAGACAGACAGACAGACAGACAGATACAAATTCAAAGGTCCTTAAGATTGAATCATAGTTGTTTCATTTTTAAAGATATAATGCAAAAACTGGTTCTACCAAAAATAAAATTGGAATTTACTTCCTGTTAGAGAGAGAATTTCCTAGGTGAATTTAATCAAGTGTTTTTAGAAAGATATGTTAACAGTTATGTGGCTTGGATTATAACACATTAATAGGAGGTTCAGATCATTAAGTGGGTTAGGATATAAATAGAAAGCACAAGAAAGCATTTTTTTCTTGGTTTTATGGGGTTGTTATCACACAAAGTTTTCAGAAATGCTTGGCTAAAATGTTAATTCCATTTATAATTTTGTGTAAGCTCCCATTTCCTGTTTGTGAACAAAAATGATATTGCAAGATTTGGAACAATTAATTGATTAAAATAATTATGTTCAATAGGCTTCACATAGAAGTATTTTGCTGTTTTGAGTTTGTTTCTTTCTTGTATGCCTTAAGGTAATTGACCATTACATTTGCGTCATTGGGAAAATTACTACGAATACCTGTAATAGACAATAGTTCCACCAACAGCTTAAAGTGAAACATATATAAAGTATTTTATACCATACGGCGTGGTATTTTACAAGCACGTGTTATATTCGTTGAAACAATTGACGCTTTAAACATTGCATACAAGTATCCGATCGTCAATAAATATTTTTAGAGTTTCTCTTCATTTTCGAAAATCTGTATTTTTTTGTCTCAGAATTTCGGACACTCGTATTTTTCTTATATTTTGTGTCCGAAAACTTAGAGTTATGAGGGTAATCACAATTTTGTTTCATTTTTTAAGATACCCGGTCTCAGGAACTGGTTCTACTAAAAAAATGTCATGGTTTCCATGAAAATCCAAAGGTGTACTAAGCTTTCAAGAAAAAAAAGCATTTTATGAAAAGATTCATCAAGACCAATTAGAAACAACAAATAAATTTTGGAATTGACTTCCTGTTCATATAGACAGGAGAGAGAATTTCCTTGGTGAAATGAATTAAGTGTTTTTAGAAAGATATGTTTACAGTTATGTGGCTTGGGTTATTACACATTAAAAGGAGGTTCTGATCATTAAGAGAGTTATGATTTTAATAGAAAGCACAAGAAAGCATTTTTTCCTGGTTTAATGGGGTGGTTATCACCCAGAATTATCAGAAACGTTTTGCTCAATAGCTGATTTCATTAAAACATTTTGTGTAAGCTCCCATTTCCTGTTTTTTTTTAATCAAATATTTGGAACTATTTATTCATTAAAATAATTGTGTAATATAGGCTGCGATAGTAATATCGCAGTTTCAGCTTGTTTCTTTTTTGGTAAGTGCGGCGTGTTCATATTTGTGCGGTGTGTAATGGTATATTAATAAAAATGGTGAAAAAAATATCTCTTTTGGACACCTTTAGAAGTTTTCTGCCAATCAAAACACAGTATAAGGCCTTATAGTGCACGCTTATTGGATGACAGAAATGCATTGTATGGTACCCAGTTTGTTTGTCAATATGTATACTGCTTCCTTCGCTTGTCAGAGGTGGGAACCATTCGTTGCACATTAAAGTGTTACCTCAATAAGCGACCATAGATATATAGTTATATCTCATTGAACGCATTAAATTAAGTGAAATTGCCTTAATTTATGTTTTATTTTAGATTTAATAAATAGTATGCTGTGTGATTTTTATTAACTAAATTATTTTAGGGATGGCTCTCTCACAGTGCTATATAATTGTGTCTGAATGGCAATAGATCAACATTAAAGACACTAATCAAATAATAACCGATAGATAATTATATGAAATGCTTTGTCAAGTTTGGCCTTTTTTCGCACACTCGTACTGTTAGTTAACAATTGTCAATACCTGTCTTATTTGAATGCAGGGCTGGATATTTACGGTCATTGCACAATTTAACCCTCACTTGTTGACTCCAAGCATTATGATTGGTGCAAGCTGTGATTTATTGACTCGGGTTATAGACCTCCAATCTGAGTATTGTTCAACGAAATTTAATAGTGTTTAATTGGCGTGAAATGATTAATTGACAGAAAAACACCTGATCTTTGTATTACCAGAACGTTGATCTTTTTGAGGGCTCAAAAAAAACAGTGTTTTTATGTGTACCTTACAAGAATTATTGGATATAATTTGTGGAATGAAATGACTTGAATGATTTATTTATATGGAGATAAAGACATTACACTATTACTCTAGGAACATATGCATACAATAAAGATCATTAGAAAAAAAAAACTATAAATAATTTGTTAACGAAGACCATTTTCTTAAAAATAACATTTGCCTTTCATTAAAATATTTGCACTAAGAGATGGTCAACAGTTGGTGTATATTGTCATAAAGATTAAAATAAGGTAATAGGTAAATGATACTTAGCTTATACACACAATTAAAATGCCAATTAGAATTGATTTCAAATTTTCAATTAAATAAACATTATTTTATATAATGTGGAGCTGATGAAATGAAATCATTCTAATGTATAAAACAAGTTATTTATGTTTAAACACAAATCAAGATTTTCAGAGTTCTGATTTATTTATGCAAAAACAACATAGTACAGAGATAGCGATGTGGTGGTATCCAGAATTTACAATAACCTCTCCCTATGAGATGCAATATCTGATTAATCTACTTTAATGTTAACTAAATTGACCCGATTTTTAACCCTGACAATACAGTGATGTTACTCAAAACCTGTTAATGCACAGCCAATTTAACACTGTTTGGGCTGAAGTATTTTACAATTTATTTGTAATTGGCTGGTCTTCCCATGTATCTACGTATTTGTAAGTCCAAATAAAGGCTAGAAATTCGTGTATAGGCTGCACTCATTTCTGTATTAACTACGTAATTGCGACATTTGTTTAACATAGTTTGTTGCAGTATGGAGAACAGGTTAGGTTAATTAAATGACAATACAAGAGAAAGAGGTTCATATTAATATTCATCATAATCTTCATCATCGACCAAATATGTTTCAACCATTTATTCAGTTGTCATTGCAATCATACAAGTCCCCAAAGTACACAATAACAATTTGTTAACAATTGTAGAAGGCATTATACGCAATAATCAATTTTGCAGCGGTAACAACTGTTAAGCCCGCATGATAAAACATACAATTTTAATATCAATCAATATGTATACACTTCACAGAATACTAATCTTTCCATTGTATTGATAATGCTTTCAGATAACGGAAATAATACCGCAACTGCATTACCACACATTTTCATTAAAAATCCACTTTGCAGACCAAAGGTATGTCAGCAATAAAAATATAAAATATTTGTGAGCATATGCCTTCAAATACAAATAATTATCAATATCCCCAGTATATAACCATGAGAAATAAACTAGCCTCGTCAAATTGACCTGTGGATCATATCACCAAGTGCAAACATAAAAGGCTTATGAGCAAAATGTGCAGAGAGGGCATATAAGCATAATGGTTTTCAATGTAGGATTTCTATAGAAATATATCAACATTCTCAAGTTCTGACCTGTTGACCACTGGCAGAAGAGATTTATGATTACATGAAAAATATGGGCTTCCAGATAAACAATGTCTTCATCCAAATATCCCATTATTCTAAGATATCCCAGCTGTGTGATGGGGGAAATATTTCTGGTGTCTACCATTTTTGGTTCAGTTTACACTACCAGCATTCCAGGTCTCCCATTGCCCATGTCATGACCCAGGCTGCTCTGGTAATGTCCGGTAGGATTGATAGTTAAACAACTGTATCGTACAAAGGAATGTAAAGCAGATACAGCAGTTTCATGTTCAACCCCAAAACGGTCAAACATTATAATGATTGCGTCCATGTCCAGTGATTGTAGAGGCATGAGCTGATTTGACTTTGAGTCACCATATGGGAAAGAACAACTTGAACTAAATTATTAATTTTATTATGAGTTTAGCCATCATAATTTTACTAATAGCCACTGCTTTATAATTCATTTCTAGCAACACATTGGGTTGGGGATGGAACACGATCAGTTGTCTTTTTTAATAGGGCAACATTTATGCACTGAAGACAATGATAGCCCACATAAAAAGACTCTCAATTTTGTAGACCACAACCTTTCCAGTAGTGCTTATTTTACATTTAAAAACCGTATTTCTTTTTCATGATCTGAAACGTTATAGTTGTAACAAAGATGTCGCTTACTGTATGCATGTACACATGTCAATTTGACACCATGCAAAATTGTTTATATCTTCCAAACAATATTATCATTTAAGCACATACACTTTTCTGTGCATTTACACATTTATAAAATTTGCTGTATATATCAAATGTCAGTTACAACAGTTTCATATTGTATTATTTTGCATACTCTAAGTAACCATGTCAGCAAACTGCTATTTGTGAATTAAAGTTTTTACACTTTACGAACACATACATATCTAACTTTTCAAACCATTCGAAGGGTGTGCCTCTAAAGCCATGTTCTTGCTTTTTCAAAAGATTGCGACGATGTTATTGTATACAATGTATGGTGTCAGCCTTAACAAGTGATGAGGAGGTCCCAGCGTTGATCTCCACTCTGGGAGCATTCTCAAGATCTTCTCTCAGGACACCAAGAACTAGTTTTACCAAGGAAACAGCCTCAAGAGTTTCTCAATCATAGGCTTTCCAAGCAATTGATATAATTTATAGGTTTAAACAAAGCCAGCCAAGTTCAAATACTCCTATTCGCTCTTGCAAAAGTCAAAGACAACCAGAACTTCATGTTTTATTATACAATTAAGTTTATTTGAGATGAATAATGAAAGCAACAGTCATTAAAGGGGTTATCATATGCTTGGATACACCCATGTCCCAATACCTTGCTTTTTTCTTTATTATCATTAACCAATTATGTGTGTAAACAGAAAGCTGGTGATATTCAGAGCCTCTCCAAAAGGCAACTGTGATTGACATTAGTTAAAATTTTACATGAATTTCTAGCCTTTATTTGGACATAGTAAATGCTTGGGAAGAACAGTTAATTACAAAATAACAAAAAAATGAAGAAACTTTCAGCACAAACAGTGTTAAATTGGCTGTGCATGGAAATGTTTTTAGCAACATCACTGCATTATCAGGGTGAAAAATCTGTTCAATTTAGTAAAAATAAAAGTAGATTAATCTGATATTGTCTCTCATAGGGAGAGGTTATTGGAAATGCCGAATACAACCACAGTGGCATCTCTGTACTATGCCTTTTTTGCATAATTAAAGCATATTCCATGAAAATAAGTTATTTTTGTTGTTTTGTTTTGATTTTATGTAATTATGACGAAGATTTTTTTTTCCATTTGGCTTCTGGTATTTAGTTGTCCAAAATATTTTGCAAATTTCCGGTAGTTGCTTATGGTGAGAAAGGGCTATGTGGACCAAAGTCTTTAATTTTAACAACAGGCAAAATTAGTCCTAACTTGTGTGTGCCTGATTTATTTGTACATAGTAATAGTAACTTTATAGTGTAAGAGTTATTTATCTAAATTAATTTGACACATTTTTTTACCACTTCAACTAAATGACCACTTCCCTTTCTCTACTTTGTTGTACTTGATTTTTAATCGACCAAACAATTTTCAGATCATCTTTTCCCAGTACCTGAGACCTAATTTTTTTTGTAAATAAACAATTGATTTTAGGGATTGTTAACTCCATTATTGCCATTGTAAATGGTTCATTGTCCAAATCAGCTACCGCGGTAATTTAAACAGCAAACAACATCGGATGAAACTGAACACTAGCATTCTAAAAAGGGTCATAGTGTTTCATTTTGGGATAAAAGTCAATAAGACATTTCCGCTGAATGAGAACAAGAATAATAAAGCCGAGATTGATTTTGGACACTTTATGTTTACCAAAGAGGCAACCCGATCTGGTATCAACATTGTCTGTGGTGGATATGTGAGCCTTAACAAACGTTAGTCACTCGAGCACATCTGTGGCTAAAGAGGGCGGAGTCGCATGCTTAAATTACCCATAATGCCTGGCTCGGTCTCTTTTCTTCCTTAATGTGATCGAGAGTGTTGCATTTTAAAGAATGTTCAGTATGTTTAAAGTAATGCCCTTCGGACAAGACAGGATTGTTTCATGTAATTTGATGCTGAAATCTCTAAAATAAATGCCAAAATGATGTAACAATCTTGTTATTAACTTTGTAAGGGCATTGATCAGTATGGATATGTTTTGGAAAATGTTATACTTCAAATGAAATGCATTTGTAACCCTCTGTTTCATTCAATGTTTGGATAAGATGGTTTCACAAGCTTAAGAGCATGAAGAGGGTGGTTATTAAATTGTAAAGCCCCTTACCATTATATAGAGAGAGGTAAGGTGTAATACTTTCCCCTTCATTGTTCACCCCAGGCTCTTCTTCGTGTCTGGGTATACAAATGTGTGATTCAGTCACATGTGTACCATAANGTGTGTGTGTCTGATTTATTTGTACATAGTAATAAATATTAAAAGTAAAATGTATATAATGGCCTTTGGTTAGGCTAGAGGCAGAATATTTTTTACATATATTAAATGCATTGTATTTTGTACTTGTAAATATATTATACGACCCCATATATAGTTTACTATACCACTCTTAAAAAAGTTTAATTTTTAATGAAATTGAAGCATTTTACACAAAAATATACAGGCATTTGCATTTGAAAGAATTAATGTGTGCAATGTTTTTTATATATATATATTTCCCTGGGTGAGAAACAAAAGACAAATTGCAGGTGTGCAAAATGTTAGCTTGTTCATCTGAAATTTCAGTAACAAGACTCAAGTAACCAGTGAATTGTTTCAAATACAAAATGACGCATTAAACCACCTGACCCGCAATTGTCCCAGCAGACAAAATTTGTTTGTTCAAGACATAATGACCACCTTATGTGCAACATTGATGACTAAGATTACTCATTAAGGGCTTCCTAGGGTGATGGTCTATGGTCACTAATTATATTTGGACAACTGGGAGACCAGATGTCTATGTTTGTATATAACCCTTAACGTGTGCATAATCTTACTGGGACAAGATGTCCCCTTGTGCTCAAATGACACTTTACAAAATCATAAATTTGAAGGACTATCTTAGTACGCTGATCTAACAGTAATATTTAAAATTGATGGTGAATTAATTACCTAATCATGCTTACTGTTGAAACACATCAGAAGCAGTTTTAATTTAATGGAAGTCTGTCTTGTGTTTGGGCCCCTGGACAGTTATTAAACAATGTCATTAGTGGTAACTGTTCGTTGAGCAAATGATGTTTGTTTATTTTTTGTCCCGTTTTGTTTACTCCCTTCAGGTCATTGTGTAAAATGTAGTCTTCGTGTAAAATCATGAATTATGGGGATGATTGTTTTTTGTCTACAAACATCCTCTCTGACTTCAGTTGACATCATGTTGGGTCCACATTGTTTTTCTTTAAATGTGTAGGGTGTCAATTGCAAGAAAAACAAAAGTCCCTTTGAGAAACAAATTCATTAGTTTTATTGATTTCTTAAAGCATTTGACTATGTATTGTTTGCTTAGATTTTCTGACATGTTAATTAATAAACGTCGGCATGTTATTGATACCAGCCACATGTTGTTTGATTTACTGCTGATGTCAAAAAAATCCTGAAGGGGACTAAACAATACTTTTTAAACTTAATAATTAATGATTACTGAAGTAATTATACGTCTATCACAGTAAACCTAATGTTGTTGTTTTTTTTTGGTAATATTATGTAGTATTGTGTTGTATTTTGCTTTCTAAATCACTAAACATTAAATAAAAAGGATTATTAAACATAAAATGGTTGTGTTTATATGTTCGACCCTGTAATAACAACTTATAGAAAAAAGAATAAAAATTAAAAATAATGACATTATGTAATTGTTATTTTTTCTCATGTTTTATTACTTAAATATTTTATTGAAAATAAAACCAATATAATTATTTCTAATAAAATCATACTTGATCCATTTTTTTCATTTGAGCGTTTTGTGTGTTGCACCGTTATTTTATAATAATAATCACAATTAAAATATAATCTCTGAAATTAGTGAAATAAAATTGGATTATTTCTCAATGCATCCATATCACACCAAAATCAAGTAACATTTAATCTTACAAATAAAGACAAGTTTCTTTGATGGAATCAACATTATTAAGGCAATAAATAGATCAGAGAGCGCAAGTGTTAGTCTTAATTATGCAATAATAAAATAACTCTAGCAATATTTTTAAACTATGAAAGTATTTTTTTAATACCTGTATTGTGCTATGCTTAAACAAATTAGATTAACAACTTTTTCTGTTATGCTGGTATGATTTCTTAATAAACACAAATATTCAGATATTTTCGAAACGTTATTAATATTAAATGGTAAAACAATAATGTTTAAAGACAAATATCTCTCAAGAGTAAAACAAAGCCAAACGATTAAAATATTTGCATATCATTTGTAAAGGATAAACATATGTGTGCAATACGTATTAAGTAATATAATATATTATTTACAAAAGTGAAAACAATTTATATTTTAATTGTTTTGCAGAAGCGGAATAAATAACTGTTTCATATTTTTCTTTTTAACCATATAGAACACTGTGAATTAATTCTGGGCAATTAGCACAAAAGGGTAGCGGTAATTCATAATAAACTGAGCTTATTGAATATTTATAGTAGTTTAGTGCGTTTTTATATTAAAAAGGCATAGTGTATATGTCACTTATTCCTTTCGAAACTCATACGTTTCAATGTTTTGATGTATACGTTTATAAAAAAAATAACAATTGCAAAATCTACTGTATATTTTAAGTGACTATTCCTGTGTAAAGATCCTGTGTACAAAAATTAAAAATTGTATATCAAAATGTTCAGTTTAAATTCGAAGGTACTGATTCCATTTTCAAATAAAGTTAGTTTTGAATTAAAACTAGGTATATGTGAGGAAAATCCTCTACTTTTTTACTTTTGCAATCTATAAATATTGTTTTTACTTAGATTCAAAAGTGTTCTAGATGTATGTAGGCTAGAAGCTTTATTGTAAGCTTTATTTCTGAAGTAAAATGTTGTTGTTGTTGTTGTCGTTGTTTTTGTATGCGATGTAAGTATATTTGTTTAAAGATGCAGTATTCCAAAGTGTTCAAACAAGAATATGAAGTAGAAAATCGAGGCGTTAGTTTAGATCCTTCTCAGAAAATGTGTTTGTCTTCTTCCAGTGAGCATGACATGACAGCTTGAAGTGTTTATTACTGAATCTTAATATTTGGTTATAACTTTAACCAGAAAAATAAGTAAGTCCAACTAAGTATTAGCATATAATCCATAAGGTCAATATGCATGTGGACAAATATACAATAAAAACATTGAAAGCAAAATGGATAGTGCGCCTATCGTCGGAACACGCGTTCACTCCATTAGGCTTTGCTTCTTGATCAATATAGCCTCGCTCTGTGAAAACTGGGCTTACTGCATGTGCGTGAAGTGTCATCCCAGATTAGCCTTTGCAGTCCGCATAGGCTAATCAGGGACGACTCTTTCCGCCTAAACTTGATTTTCGTTTAGAAAAGAGACTTCCTTTAAACGATAATTTCAATAAAAGCGGAAAGTGTCGTCTCTGATTAGCCTGTGCGGACTGCACATGCTAATCTGGGGTGACATTTTACGCACATGCATTAAGCTCAGTTATCCCAGAATGAGGCTCTATATAGTGAGAACGGAATATGTACCGTGGGTTTCAACGACGGTGTGTGCATAGACAGAAATAATCAATATAATGTATGAATTTTAGCATTTTACTTGTATATCTATGGAGCGTAGTGAATTTTGATTCAGATCCAGTACGCAACAAGTCGATAGACTGCAGCACTCACCTCGACACTAACAAAATAAACTCGAACAAAAGAAAACAAAACCTCCAAGAAATGCAGATCATGACATATGTTTTACATAGCTGGACATCACAAAATTATTTCAATTGCATTCCATGCAAGCGTTTCAGTACTGTTTGCATGCCTGTCTAATTTCTTCACGTGCCTGCGTGCCTGCACGTGACAATCAGCAATCCATTCTTATTTAAATGGCGCGTGAATGACGTGCGCTACTAAACAAGTGTAAAGCCACGGGACCTCTCTTTTTACCACCATATTCTCTTACATAAACGGTTTTGCACATTTGCCTCTCTATGTTACGCAAAAAAACACATTTCAAACGAACGGCCTCCCACTGCGCGGGAGATATATTTTTGTCATAAACTGGGCTTTTTAGAAAATATTAACAAACGTTCTGATTTCCACGGCAAATTTCTCAAGACAGTTTTATTAACATAATACATAAGGTTACCTAATCTGTAGACAATGAGCCGTTTTACTGGGTGTTTTTCTACTGTGTTATACCTACGATATATGTTGCGGTCTATGTTGTTATCAAAGAAGACATCGAGGATGAATAGGTAATTTATATATAAATATATATATATAAACAAAATGTATATTATTTGTTTCACGCATGTATTTTCTATGGGAACTTAATCTCACTATCTCTTACTTTGTTTAAATTATTGATTAAAACCTATAAGCACTTTTTAATTTGTCAGAATCATATCCACATTAATGTTTGACATTCAATCAATTAATAAATAAACACTGTTTTTTTTCAGAGTTCACATTATTAATCAATCAATTTCGATACGATTAATAGTTTGCTTCCTCCTTCATCAAATAATAATTACAATCATCTGAGCCAGAAGTAATTTCATATTCACTAGTGTAGGCTAGACGCGTTATTGTAAGCTGTATTGCTGAAATAAATGCTGGTGTTGTTGTTGTTGTTGTTGTTGTTGAACACGATTTATTCAAATTGCGTATTCGTCGATATTTTCTACAGACAATACAATTTCTATAAACAATAAAATTAAAGTAATAGCGTTACATGTATATTGGCTGTACGATTTATAAATATTCAGAAACGTACGCACACGAGAACACGGTCCGAAAGAATGAAGAAACGATGTTTTGGGTTCAGGGGCTAGGTCGGGAGGGGAGTACGAACGAAGTAAAGAAGAAAATAATTCACGGAGGGAAACAAAACAAACGAAAAACAAAGAAGAAACGGAAGAAACCGCTATGGAACGAACGAAAGAACGGACGTACTTATGTTAATAGAAAGGGACCGGGATAAAGCAGGTTAAATAATTTCTGACAAAATGGTATGTGTAGCAGATGTGAAGTACCTTCTGGGAAAGGTTTCATAACTGTTTCACATATCGTTTGCGCTTGGCTATTCAATAATCCGCGAATGTCATGCTTGGATAATCTCACCACGTGTTTCCCTGTGAATGCACGTGCTTTCGAAACTGGATACACTGGTGAAGTGCTTTTTAAATCGTGAATCACAAATGGTGTTATGATACGTAGAATAACGCTTTTTCAAGGTATGTTATGTTGAATCGCTTTTAACAGTATAATGAACGCAAATAATAATTCTGCTTGATTTTATAAACTTCTGTGAAACGGTACTTATATATAAAGTCAGCATTAAACTGCTTGTATTTAAAATATAAAATCTATTGTCTTAATCTGTATCAATGTCATTAGTCTCAATTGATGTGTTGTGCATACTTTTCAGTGAGTTTTGTTGCAATTTCGGCACTAAATAAGCCTTTCCCAAGATACGCTAATACAAATAAGCTTCGCTCTGAGAAAACGGGGTTTCATGCATATGCTAAAAGTGTCGTCTCTGATTAACCTGTAGAGTCCGCACAGGCTAATCAGGGACGTCACTTTCCGCTTTTAGGATATTATTCGTTTAAAGGAAGTTTCTTCTCCGCGAAAATCTAGTTTAGGCGGAGAATGTCTTCCCTGGTGAGCCTGTGCGAACTGCATAGGCTCATCAGGGACGACACTTTACGCACATTCATTGAACCCCGCTTTAATAGAGCAAGACTCAAATCTGTATTTTAAATCAGAAAACACACTGAAATCAAATGAAGCTCGTGTATTTTCGATCCATGTCATAACCACGGATATGGTTAATTCATTTCAAAGCATACAATAAGCACCCGTCACTGAGCGAGGATCTAGTGTTGTTTAACATTTCTGCAGTCCCAACGGAAGGTCCAACCCCAGAACATGCTGTGTATAGCTGGCATAACTATCGCAGGTGCATATTGGTAATTCCGATCTTAACTAAGCATTTTTGTGAGAAAATAATTAGGTATGTTTTGCCAATGTGTGCATTGGCTAGAACATTATGATGTACGTAATGTGTTTGCATGATACATGTGTAGGCAACATATTTGAAATGTATGTCTGCTTTTGTTCGGTGTACTTTTAATTACGAGTTTAATACATTATGATGTCTTACCTGTTATGTTTTCGCGGGAACGTTGTAAACTTTACGCTTTGCTATTTATTACATATTATTGTGTATACAATGTTCAATACTTTTTAAATATTTGTTAAAAGACATACAGCAGACTGTATTTTATGGTCCACGTCATTGAGGGAATATTCGGGTTAATATTATATTTTATTGTTTTTGTTCAATGCCTAAGGTTGCTTAAGTGGCAGGTTTAGACATATGTTGCAAATCTTAAGTGCACTTTGTGTAAATCTGGTGTGTTAAGAATGGCATAGCATGAACCGGAAACGCAGGCTTGAGAGACCTAAGTCTTTTGCGCCACTAGGTCGTCTGTCCGCGCACGTCACTCTGAGATTTGATCTCGAACTAGAGATGAACCGGAAACGCCAGTTTTGAGTGGCATAATGCGATTGCGTGGAACCACTGTGAACAACAAGTTCGCGACACCATATCGTCTGCGCGCGCATGTCACTCACTGTGCGGTGCCGACCCGATTCGAAAAGCGACCGTCTGCTTGTTTACATGATCTGTCAGAACAACCATGTTTTCTATTCCGCAAATTACTTCCAATGTTCTGGTTGACTGATGTACGCCACTGATTATTTTTCCAGCATTCCACCAGCAGTATCTCGATCTTAAGTATTTATACTTAAATACCGCAACGGCCCGTGACGTTTAAAATATTTACGAAGTCTGTTTTTTTCGGCTGCTTTCTGATTATAGAGGATGAGCGTTGCGTTCTTTAAAATGGCCACAAATGAATGTATATATATTCATAAAAAAAATTGCTTATCGAAATAAAATTGTCGAAAATAGTTTTAGAAAAAAGTGTTTGTTTACTGGTTATTTAAACGATTTCAAATTGCACGTTTTGTTGGTGATTAAATTTATTGATAGTCTTTGAATACTTATATATTTCAGGTTCTTTTTCGTCACATCACCGCTATTGCATTACCGTGCGGATGAATTTCTGCACCGAAGACCCTCCGTGTGTGAGGCTACACATCACTCTTCCAGCCGCGTTAGCTTCAGCCCAACGCCGCCATCAATGCCGTCTTGGCATTTTGCGTCAAATTGGTTTGAGTGCCGTTAACACGAATCGCAAACAGGTTGCCGAGTGACAGGCGCTTGTTTTATAGTAAACAACGACTCGGTGCAGTGCCTCTTCATATCGAATTCTAAAAATACAGTAATTGCAAGTAAACAACGTGAAACTTTTGCTCCTCTGCATTGATTATTAGACTGTTGTCCCAAGGCAACACGATTTTGTAGTGGTATTCAAAAAGCTGTAATGAACGAGCTACCTATTTATTAAGCAGGTCATGAGTAAGTCAATCATTACATCCATCCATGCGCTTCTCTCGCGGCGCAGTGAGTCTTTCTGATATCGATTATACTTTCGATAAATACGTAGATCATAAATAGAAGATAAGAAATAGATCCGTACCGAGGGGCGGTCCGGTTAGCGCAGTGTTTGGTACAAGTGCTTATCACCTAGGCGACCCGTGTTCAATCACAGTTCCCGGAAGCATCAGTTTGGTTAGTGGTCACCGTACCTGACAGTTGGGGTTTCCTCCAAATACCACAAGACCCCTCCAAAATTGTAAATCTTGCAGCAACAACTAAATAGCTGGAAATTGCAGCTGTAATTCAAAATTCGCCCCAAATTTCGCGAGTAAAGTATGTTAATTAGGAGGAGTGTCGGGAAAAACTTCGGGTCCGCACACAATGCGGTCTCAGACACGGAAGAACCTCATATACTTCAAAAATCATACAATATTAATATCGCTTTAAAATCATTATCTAGTGTCCTGTCACAGAAACATGAATACGGTAACGCAACGTCTGTTTGTCACGTGGTATCCAGGGCTTCTGGGAAATGTATTTGAGTCGCGCTCTGTGAAAGAGGGTTTAATGCATGTGCGGAAAGTGTCGTCCCAAATTAGCCTGTGCAGTCCGCACAGGTTAATCTGGGACGACACTTTCCGCCTAAACTTTATTTTTGCTAAGAAGAGACTTTCTTTAAACGCAAAATATCATAAAAGCGGAAAGTGTCGTCCCTGATTAACCTGTGCGGACTGCACAGGCTAATGTCGTTCGACTCTTAACGCACATGCATTAAACCCCATTTTCACAGAGCGGAGCTCATTTACTTACTTAGAACTTCCGCTGAAAACAATATAGCAACAAGATATTGTACCCGCAATCTGTATACAGTACAATTTAAAATAAACATGCGTATATGCTTCAAGCATTACTCGTACTAGTATCGCTGTTGCTGGTATGTTCATGTAATTGCAAGTTTAGGAACATGACATTTGCTTCGGGTCATATCGTCCTTTATCCCAGCTATGAATTGCATTCTACGAATATCATTAAATCTATATGAACAAAGTATGTGTCATTCTCTTCTCAGAAAACCGTTTAACAAATACGTATTAAACAATTGCATATTTCTGCTGAAATTAGATGATGACCAATTTAAAGGTGTCCGTGTAAGCGCGGTATTCACTTGAAGGGCGGATTTCACATTTACTATAGATACATAGCAATAGCCCCAATTAAATGGTATTGCACCTGTATTGTGCATTGTACTTGAGACGAAATGTTAGGCGAAGATTTACTAACATTCCCTTTTTCTCATTATACGACACCACATTACTATCATTTTGTAAAACGAATCTTGGATTACAGGGGTATCGTTTATTACCTCACGCATACGGCATGATACGGGAAATACTTTAGAAACCCGTATCCACCCGTATGATAAAGAATCCACTGTATGTTGATGGGACAAAAAGGGGTGTCAGGTTTGTGCGTGTTTTCTTGTGAAATTTCAGAAGATTGACCGACAATGACGGGGTAGTTTTGTAGCTTTAATATACATGCATACCAGAAACAAATACGATTTAGTAATTTATCAAAATAACATGGTCACAATGTCAGATCCATTTATCTACACAAATGAAAACACGAACCATCGAGTAATGAAACGCTCGCAAGCGGTTAGGCTTATTTGTAAAGAGTTAGACACTCGCTCATACACAACTACAAGAGTTAATCCTAACCCTAACCCTAACCCTGGCAAACAAACATTACTCTTGTCATCTACCATCCTAACTCTTTACAAATAGGGTGTACGCTCGCAAGCATTACTTTATAAAATGAGCCTCGCTCTGTGAAAAGGGGGTTTAATGCATGTTTGTAAAGTGTCCACACTTTCCGCTTGTATTGTTGTGTTTTTCGTTTTAAGGAAGTCTCTTCTAAGAAAAAATCCAGTTTTGGCGGAAAGTGTCTGCACAGGCTAATCTTGGACGACACTTTACGAATATGCATTAAACCCCTTTGCACAGAGCGAGACTCAAATTATTGGGATCACAATCATAAACTGGCGTCAAAATCAACCACAGATATTCAAGTCGATACCACATATTGTATATGATAAATCGATCAATTGTTTACAGAAAGACAGAAGACAAATTAAAAACACGCTTGCATTCAGAATATATGCAGAGTTGCGTGGCAACAGTGTTTTAATGCAGAGAACTAATGATAATTAAGTCTTTGCAGGATTTCAATGCATTGAAATGCTGATTGAATTATTTTCATGGCGCCACACAGTATCACCTCATTATTAGTTTATGTGTTATGTTCCGTTTTATTAGCATTACACTTTTATTGCCGTTGCAACAGTGCAAAACATAAGTCTTTTCTTTTCTTTTTTGTCAAACATAAGGTTATAACTTATTAACAATTACACTCCATTTTAACTTGCAGATACACTAATGTTGTTAAAACTGTATCGGTAATAATTGTGGAAAATTAATTCAGGTCTTCTTATTGTATACCATGAAATTTTATTGGTGATGAAATATTTAAACCATGTTCAACAAATATGCTTTTGAATCTTTCATATATTTTTCACGTTTGCATTTATACTAACATCACTTTCCTTTAATTCCATGAACTATTTTGATTGCATATTCATCTACGTGACTTTACATGTACACTATAAAGCTGTACCCTAATGAAGGCATTTACTAATTAAAAGGTTTATGTACCTATTCCGTTCAATTTGCAGAGTAAAGTAATATTATATATTGTGGACCGGGGATGGTTGTTTTTAGTTCACTTTTCATTGAATTCTGATTCAAATAAAACCAATATCTGTCAATATTTTAAAACTTGTTGTGAAAAACACTTGAACATAAAAGTATTATTTATTTATTTTGAAACCACTTGATCTTGGGAAACACCTTTCAAACAAGGCCTATGAATATTTGTAGACGCTTTATGAAAGCATTATAAATAAGGCACCATTTCCTCTCAGTCAAGAATACATTAATACTTAATGCCTGCACCGTGGTGTGGTTTTTAATGTTTTTTTCTGGTAAATTGGGATATTTTGGAGCGCAAATGGACTTATATTTGTAAATATGTCTCATAACTTCATAACATATATTTTTTAGAATGAATAAATCATTCTAGTTTAAACATTCATTCAAAGCTTTAGTGCATGCTTGTTTAACTGAATATTGGGTCAAGTTATGTTAGTTATCCTGGTACACGTACAAGTTAATTAAATATGTATTTACCATTTGTTTATGTTTATATACAAACAACCTTTAATGTATTCAAAGTCAAATACCCGTAGAGTATTGTACTTATAAATTATATTGTACTAGATGATAATGCTATATTCAACTTCATTTTAGGTGGGCAATTTATTTGGATGACAGAATAGTAATGTACTATTGACCAAGTAAACAATTGTTTAGAACACAAAAATCTGAAAGCAAGAGTATCAAAGCATCTCTCCATCATGTTTGTTGTTAGGCCAACAAAAAAGTTTTATGTTTCCACCTAATTGTTGGTGCCAACCTTAAACGTTTTTTTGTGTATTCCAGGTTGAGTTTTGTTTACATTTCCGCTTCATTAGATCATTTTCACAAATTAAACTGTAACATAATTATAATGGTAGATGCGTTACAAAGCAACTGGGAAGATTTTTTTTATTGAATAACATTTTTAAAGTGGGAAATAACTTGCGTTCAGTAAAAAAAAAGTTATTGAAAAAACATTGGGCCCAACTTTCATTCTATATTTTATGAGATGGTAGTCTAAACGTACAATTTAGTTTGGGGCTGTATGGACAATGATGAAACAATCACTTCCCAATGATTTTATTTGTTGTGAAAAACAGATGAAATCGCAATGTGTCAAAACAAGCCCGTTTCCATGTTCAGACATATAATAATATTTCATTTCATTTCTTCAAACCCTTTTGTAAGCAAGGGCCTGTTTCTAAGGCAACATTCTCGAAAAGAACTTCCAATTGTTGATTCCATTTTAGCATGTTCAGCATAACTGCAGATCACTGTGTGCTATTTTCGTTCAACAGACAATGTTTATTCATATGATAAAATGTTCATGCAGTGAGAGATAAACCGATCTTTCAATAAATCTGACTTTTTCAACAACAACAAAACACGCCAATTTAATTTAGTTGCTCAGTTTTCAATTGAAAACTATAGCACAGAGAGAAGTAACCTGAAATTAAATGGTGTACTATGTTTGGTTTTTCCCCAGTGAAACAGACACTTTTGGTAGGTTATTTTTCCTTTACTCCAAATGGAGAAACAATTAACGCCAATAACTTTAATGTACGTATCTCTGGAGAAAACAGCAAGTTGATATTTTTTCTCTTATATTTAATCGTAGTTCATTGACGCAAACATAAAACCACATTACATATCCGGAAACATATAAAAATAAACAAGAGCTGAGCTCTGTAAAAAGGGGGTTAAATGCATCTGCGTAAAGTGTCAACCCAGATTAGCCTGAGAAGTCTCAACTCTGCACAGGCTAATCAGGGACGACACTTTCAGCTTTTATTGCATTTTTCGCTTAACGGAAGTATCATCTTAGCGAAAATCCTGTTTCAGCGAAAAGTTTTGTCCCTGATTAGCCTTTGCCGAATGCACAGGCTAATCTGGGACGACACTTTATGCACATGCATTAAACCCCCTTTTCACAGAGCGCAACTCAGTCCTTATTCTATCTTACACTTATGAGTAGATCTACATGTACATGTACCTGGTTTAAACAAGACATTGCAAAAGTTGTGTTTCGACAGTTTTTGCATATACAATTGTACTGCATGTTTCTTTCGGCCATTATAAAAATATATTTCATGTCTTCTTCAATATCAGATTAATTTTTGTATGTACTTCATTCATACAAAAATCAATCAGCAAGAATGGCACTAAATATACTTACAGTAAATTTGATAACGATTCTGCATCACATATTGCAAAACCATGATTTGTAAACGAAATTTATTTCTTAGATTATGTTATTCTTAAATAATCATACAATAGGACACTCTGTCTTTAATCTTGATAAAAATCTTACAGACAAAAACATGTTCTTTACCAGATTATAACAATGTAATGCCAAATCAACCGTTTACGCATAGGCAAAACTGTCAAACATTTTATACCGTTTAACAGTCACTATTAAACAGCAATTCTTTTTTGAAATGGACAAAATATTAGAAAGAGTCTTATGATTTGAAGATTTTTCTCATGAATAAAAAAATACTTTAAACAAATCATTACATCATATCTGTAAGTTTTTTCATCAATCTATAGACTTAAAATGATACTTTATATCGTTTACATTATATAAATACTAGGAATTTGTTAACAATTGTATATATCCATGTTATAATGTGGATATAATACATGAACGTGAAAAAAAGCAAAATAATAATGATCAAAATAAAAAACAATACTGAAATTGATTACAATTGCATTTAGAATAAATATAATGTATGCAATCATAACTAAATAAATACTATAAACAGTCATAATACTTAAATATATAAGACATATTTCCAATTCATTTATGCAACATGTTCACATCATTCAACTATATATGTTTGGAAGATCCAGATTTTTTCACACAAACAGTTATATTTTCAACAAAATTGCACAAGTATTCTGTAATTATCACAAGATTTCAAAGTCCACCCTCTGCCAAAATGCTTTAGAGATTAAATCTATAAATAGCAAGTTCATGATAATCTCTAAACTAAAATGGCAGTCACATGGATGAGAATGCTAGTTTCAAACCATGCAGTCTCTGACATGGTTATCGCCTTCGGTGTCACTATGTATACCAGAATCTGTTTGAAGAAGCACGACTTTATTTCGCGATCGGTCGAGCGAATCTGTTGGCGTGTGAACCGCCATTGTTGATAGAACAGGTCTGTGATGATCATGGTCATGTGACTTCATTTCAATGTCTTTGCCTCTTTCATGGTTGAGGCAAACTGGCCTTGAATAATCCCTAAAAGGCGTTGATAGGCCCTTTTTAAATGAGAATGGTATAATTTCTTGGTGGGACATCGGTGGCAGAGGCCGAGTAAAATCTGAAACATAAAATCAGACTCACATTACGAATTCGTATAAACAAAATTCTTCAGTCTCAAATGTTTTTCTCTGGACAGAAGACAGCAATTTTGAAATGGCACAAATCAAAAGAACAGAAGACAACAATTTTGAAATTGCACAAATCAAAAGGACAGAAGACTTCAATTTTGAAATGGCACAAATCAAAAGGACAGAAGACAACAATTTTGAAATGGCCCAAATCAAAAGGACAGAAGACAATACTTTTGAAATGGTACAAATCAACAATAACAATAGTTTCATAATTTCATGCATAACCTCCCGAAATATAATTGTATTGTCGTGTTTTATTTATTTTCTGACATGGTCATGCTTATTATGAACTAAAGCTGCTATGATGACTCTGTGTCATGCACAGTTATGATGACCTATGTGTATCTTATGCTATTCACACACAACTGCCCTTTCTGAGTACAAGGGTAGTGAACTCACAAATTGATGGATTGACAGTCTTGCAAGCAGGGGAGGGAACTCATAAATTATTGGATTGACAGTCTTGCAGGTAGGGGAGTGAACTCACAAAGTATTGGATTGACAGTCTTGCAGACAGGGGAGTGAACACATAAAGTAATAGATTGACAGTCTTGCAGACAGGCGAGTGAACTCATAAAAGCATTGGATTCACAGTCATGCAGGCATGGGAGTGAACTCACAAAGTAGTGGATTGACAGTCGTGCAGGCAGGGTAGTGAACTCATAAAAGTAATGGATTGAAAGTCTTGCAGACAGGGGAGTGAACTCACAAAGTAATTTTTTAACAGTCTTGCAGGCAGGGGAGTGCACTCACAAAGTAATAGATTGACAGTCTTGCAGCCTGTCTGACTAAAAAGTCAGTTGAATATTGCTCTGGTAAAAAAAAAAACATGCACTTAGACTGATGAAATTGTTTCTTTCAAATATCAAATTTAACATAATTATATTACTTTGAGTTTGTTGTGTTACTTGGTCCCTAATGTGCTGAGTTTGTTGTGTTACTTGGTCCCTAATGTGCTGCTTTTCATACAGTGCTTGTTATGCTAAGCTTTTTACAGACAGTAATAGAAAACTGTCCCAATGAATTGAAACTTGGTAAGATAACAAGAAGCTGGATTTTTCTACCTTGAAAGTTCAGTTTAAGCATTTAGCAGGGTCTTATATTATCCTACAACCTACCCATTATTGCATGGTAAAAACTTAGATGCGTATAAAATAAATAAAAAAGCCGCACTCTGTGAAAAGGGTGTGTGTGAAAATGTATGTGTGTAAAGTGTCGTCCCAGATAGCCTGTGCAGTCCGCATAGGCTTATCAGGGACGACACTCTCCGCTTTAATGATATTTTTCATTTAAAGAAAGTCTCTTCTTAGCAAAAATCTAGTTTAGGCGGAAAATGTCGTCCCTGATTAGACTGGGACAACACTTAACGCACATGCATTAAACCCCCTTTTCACAGAGGGAGGCTCAAATGTATGAAAATGAGGCCACACGCTGCCACCTACCCATCATCTTCTCCCTGGGTGATGTGGACATGGACGTCTGCATCTCCTCGTCGCTGCCGCCCCGCCCACTATCACTGGTTCCCGTGTCACCGGATGTCTCGCTGTGATTGTCGTCCACCTTCTTGGGGCTGGGAGCCAGGAAGGAATGGTTTGCCTGAAATGGAGGGAGGACATTATAACCAGGTATTTTGCTATGGAGATTTTTCATAACGTAATGTTTAGGCCACAACAAAATGAACCTTAACCCTTTACCATTTACATCAAAATCAAATTTAAGACCTTTCTTGCTAGATTCAAGTTTCAAAGCCTTCATTCAACCCTAAGATACAGATGAGCAGCAAACAGCATATAACCTGAACAGACTGTGAGTTACTACTGGCATCAGCCATTTTTACTGCGCTTCTGAGTGGGAAAGGGTTAAGACCGAAAGCTTAATTCCACTATGCTGTAGTGGATGTTTGAAGAATATCTGACACATGCAGCATTGAGCAATAAATTTATATGTATCTTAATATAATAACCTCCTATCAGATACAATAGTTGGTAAACACAGTACAAAAATAGTATTGTTAACTATATATGTATGTGCCGTGCAATCTGCACAGGTTCACAGGCGAAACTTACTGAAAATCTAGTAGTCATGGCTGAAAGTGTTATCAATGATAAACATGTACGCACATGCATTACGCCCGGGTTTCCCATGTACATGTTTATCTTATACAACAGTAAGCAAAATCATTTCAATTACAAAAACTATTCAGGGAAAGAAATTTTATTTTGACTTTAAAATCCAAAGAGCATCATAAAGCCAGAGGAATTCTTAAGAAGTACAATAAATTACCATGAGCGCAATGAATAAGGTTTAAAAGAATGATTTTTATTTTACTTTAAAAACTACATGGCTGAAGACACCACCAAACAATAATGTTCTAGTATAAGAAACATCTTGAAACATCTACATACATGTAAAAGTTGTTCAATTACTAAAAAATCTTCTCAAACATTTGAACAAATTAGAGAATTCCATTAGCTTGCGCTAAATATAACGGCAAAACATAATTTCAGGGAAGCAACGTACAAAAATAATCAGTTTCAGTACATGAAGCATGTATAAACCTCCATACAAGCTGTGTTCAATCAAAAGCGCCATTCAAAACATATTAAGTCATAAAACTGAACAATTACATCAAAACTGTTGCATTAAATGGCTTCCGCTTGGTACATTCTCTGCTTAATCAACTTGTCTATCCCCCATAAAGGTGGATTTATTGGATTTTGTGATGACATTAAATGTTTCCATATTTTCCTGCTGTTAAAATCTTTCCCTAGAGTACGCAATCCTGTATTTAACATTTCTGTATCCAAAAGAATGTTTTTATTTCAATCAAGAGACCATTTATATTCATTGCACATCAATAAACGTTTGATCAATTATTCATGGGTTTTTTATTTAAGTTATCAGAGTTTTGCTTGCTGTCAAATATTCTACAATTGAAGCTTCCTCCATGAAATTGCTGCTGCAAAAAGTGCACAACTATGAATTTAAAGAAATTATTTTAAGCCCCATCAAAGCAATTAAGGATTACTTATGGATTTTTTTTAAAATAAAGATTAAAGCAAATAAAAATAATTATATTGAGCAATTTACATATTTGATCAAAATTAAAACATATGCACTCATTTGAAAATTCATATTGTTG